>LQNS02278178.1:5182706-5238117 GCA_001587735.2 Parhyale hawaiensis | reverse complement strand
ACTAACGCCTTGTACAAGGGAATGATGATGTCTTTGGACTTGTATTCAAAATTTCTGGTGATGAATCCCAGTACTCTGCTTGCCATTTTCACACTCTTGTCAACTTGCTGACTGTGTTGTAGCTTATTTGTAATACCGTAGTGATTCCCAAGTCGCGTTGTTGGGTGACAGCAGCCAATACCGTCCCGTTCATTTTCAATGGGGTTGAAGGGTTCACCAGCCCTATGTGCATTACTGAGCAGTTATCGACATTAAAATTTATCTGCCACGTTGCGCTCCATTCCATGAGATAGTCAATGTCTTGTTGGAGCTCGGCTCTTTTCGTGGCAGGATAACATAGTTTTGTATCATCCGCAAATTTACTGATTTTGCTACGGATGTTAAGATCCAAATCATTGATGTTAATTGAGAACAGAAGTGGGCCAAGCACGTTACCTTGTGGAACCCCTGGTGATACCTGCGTCCAGTCGTTCGTTTCTCCTTCAATCTTCACTCGCTGCTGGCGACCCGTAAGCCATGCCCTGATCCATCGTAAACAGTCTCCCTGGATGCCATGGGCTTCCATTTTTTTCATTACCCGTTGATGGGGGACTTTATCAAAAACCTTCTGGAAGTCTAAATACACGAGGTCTACACCCTTCTCTTCATCTTTAATATCCGTTACTTTTGAGAAAAAGTCTGATGGTTTGTTAAGCAGCTTCTTCCAATTCAGAAGACATGCTGAGAGTCGGATATGAGCTGATGCATGCCCAGGTGGTCAGTGATGCGCTTTTTCAGGAGGCGTTTGATAGTTTTGCTGACGACAGATGTAAGACTGATAGGTCGATAGTTGCTGGGGCTTTTCTTGTCCCCCGTCTTTATGTATCGGCATCACGTTAGCTAGTTTCCAGTATTGCGGAACTTTTCCCGTTCATAGAGACCGATTAACTATTTTGAGCAGTGGCTTCACGATGACTGGAGCCATTTCCCGTAGTACACGGGGAGTAAGACTAACTGGGCCAGTGGATTTGTACACATTTGGGTGCGTTAGCTCTTGAAGGATCTCGAACTCCGTGAAAAGACATGTGTTTATGGGAGCAACTTGCACCGGTGGGGGATCAGGAATATTCGTAACATTTTCATTAGTAAATACAGAAGCGAAATAGTCGTTCAGGATAGTGGCTTTGTCTCTTATGTCATTGGTGATTGCACTGTTAGGTCTTTTGAGCGGACCTATGGTTTCTTTTTTGAGTCTTCCTTCATTTACATATTTATACAATGCCTTTGGGTTGCGTTTTACCATAGCGGCTACGTAAACTTTTTTTCCTTTTTGTGGTCCTGACTATTTTCTTTACATCCCTACATGCCCTTATGGGACTGGACCTGTTCTGCTCTCTTGGATTACGCTTCCAGGCTTTGTAACGCACCTGTCGCCTTGCAATGCAGCACTTGACTGTCCGATTTATCCAGAGGGGATCATTTGTGTGGTTCAGCAAATTTAAAATCGAGCGCGTTCACTTCTTTAATTCATTCAAGCATATACCACACCATCCATAGGTGTACGGTGTAGTCTTTGATTCAAGTTGATAGCTGCAATTCATCTTTCGAAACTTCAGTACCCCAAATGTCAGTGAAGAATTATCGTCGCAAATCCTTCGCGTCATTTTGTTAACTTAGTTTCAGTTTAGTACATTTTTACTAGCGGGAGAACACGAAATAGATTAATCAATAACTACACACACATGGTTTATAATAGCGTCTCAACCAGACAGCGCCCTAAGCGACACAAAATAATGTAGAGACTTATACTGGTTTATTATCTACATAGTAGAACAATATGATTACCAGGTACCACTCGACTTAGGGCCGAAACTTACCTACCAAAAGCAGTTCAGCGAGACGCGGGCAGGCAGGCAGGCTGGCAGGCAATTTTTGAGAAGCACGGAATGCATTGGAGCGCGCACACTGAACGGCGGCAGTTGAGCAGGCCGCGGCCGCTGTTTGGTGTGCGTGCTCCAATGCATTCCGTGCTTCTCAAAACCAGCCTGCATGCCCGTGTTTCGCTAAATTGCTCTTGGTGTGTTTCAGCCCTCAGTCTCGACTGAACGCAGGGAAGCCTACGCACAGAGAACTCTCTAGCTAATGTAGCCAAATATTTGGACCAAAAAAATTTTTAATAGAGGTCTGTGATCTAACTAAAAGTACTATACCTAGCACAAAAAAAGTTTGCAAAAAAGTAAAAAAAAAATTATTTGAAGCATAAGGTTGTATGAACTAGAGTAGGCTCTCTGTACAATGAAGGAACGGGAATTGTGTAACTTAACTATAAGAATAGTTAGAATCAGGGTAGTCGGACTCAAATGGGGATTTATATCGCAATGTAAATACCGTAGCTTGCTTAAAATACCATTGGTTTAAATCAACTTGCAACAGTTTAACTCTCTATGGACATTTTTCATACATCAAAGATATTTAATCTGTGGGCATTCGAGACTCAGCATAAATTAACGCACCTTTTTCAAGGCTAATACAACACGTATTTAGCAACAACAATTTTTTTCGACTTATTAGCTAATCCTTGAAATGCAAGAGCACAAGATGAAAAACTACAGCTAACAAAAAGAAATAGAAATAATCAACTTGCTATAGCAGACTTATCACAGCTAAAGCAACAATGCAACAAAGGATGTAGGCACTATTTATATGACAGCACTTTATTATAATACTGAATACTGAGTAGTTTAAGTCTCCGTTTCCACAACAAAAGCGATCTCACAGAGGACATACAGTAGTAGGCTATGTCGATAGAAACTTAGAACCCACGCACGATCAACGCGCACGGGAACGGCAAATTTGGAAAGAAGAAGAAAGGAGGAAAGTAACATTAGGAGTACGATAGCGGAAGGAAGAAAGCGAGCACGAAGGAGAGACATCCCGTCGGTCTAACTAAGGCTATTATAACCTCCCCGCACAAAAAATTGCCACCTGTTACTAATAAGGTCTAGGACCTCCACGAGCACGTATAATAGCAGAATTTTGAACCCCATAGAAGCTTAGGTTATAAGGAAGCACTCAGGAGACACCAGTCTTCATTCACAGCTGCCCGGGAATAGACGTGTTCCTGATCTGCTCTAAAAAGATGGGAAGGAAGAAAGATAGCAGGGTATGGCAAAGAGAAGTTATTACTTTTGGTCGATCTAAGGGACAGCGAGTCAAGGAAGTAGCGGAGTTTGCTGGTGTTTCACGCCGTACTGTCTTGCGAGTCTTCAAACAATGGAAACAGTCGGGTAGAAAGGGTATTGCTAGGCGTAATTACAGTAGCAATAAACTGCCAACTGATAGGGACCGCCGCCGAATTTCACAACATATTTGACCGAAATCGCTTTGCAACAAGGATGGTATTGTTGCAAAACGTCAATGACGGCCCTTCTGCTATTTCTCAGCGCACTCTTCGTAGAGAACTCCATGCAATGAACAAGCGGAGTCGTGTAGCTCGTAAGCGACCAACGTTAACATGCAGCAGCCCACAATACCGCTCGTCTGAAATGGGCTAGAACACACGCACATTGGACTGCCGAGGACTGGAGAAGAGTCATCTGGTCAGATGAATCACAATTCTGTCTCTACGTAAACGATGCCAGCCGTCGTGTTCACCGAAGACCACTTGAAGTGGTCAACAAAGCCAGTGTGCAAGAGGCAATACAAGCAGGAGGTGGGGTCTATCATGTGCTGCGGCTGTTTTAATTGCTCGGAAGTTGGCTCTTTGGTTGAAATGACCGTCAAACTGAACCCGGAAGGTTACATTGATTTGCTAATTGGTCAAATTGTGCCATTTACACAGTATGTGTATGAGGACCGAACTGCTACCTTGCCAATCTTCCACGATAACTGCCGTACACATCGGGCGGTATCGGTCAGGCTTGGGCATGGAAACCATTATGGCTATGAAAAGCACCTAGAATGGACGACTATGTCTCCAAACATGAACCCCATCGAGAATTTATGGGACCATCTTGAACAAGTTAGGCACCACCAAGATCCTCCACGTACTTCGGATGATTTGAGGAATCGATTGATGCAAAAATGCTTCAAAATGGATCAAGTGTTTATTAGAAATTTTGTAGACTCAATGCCTTCCAGAACTGCTGCTATTGTATGTGCTCGTGGAGGTCCTAGACCTTATTAATAACGGGTGACTATTTTTTTCCGGGAAGCTTATAGCAGAAAGACGGCGAGTAGGTAGGTAGCCTACTGTTCTTCAAGAAGCTATAGCATGTAAATATCATATTTAACCGTCAGTTTTTTCTTTCTTCCGTGAGTTTGATAAATTGATTACAGGTATAAAAGACAACATCGCGGCGCCTTTATGTTCAAACACATTCGAGTATTAAAACTGTTCAAACCATCAAATAATGAACTATATTTTTAGCAAGAGCTTCACTAATTCCTTAGTTTATGGCAATAGTGCCCTGTAGGTTAACCCTTTTTCAGACAGAAACACGAATTTTCTTTAGAAAAACATTTATACATATTACGTTACAAGCACTATCTAAACAAGTCCGTTATTTTAACTATGGTATAGCTGCATTGCAGAAACTTGGCATATTGGCGTGACTTTCACTTAGAAAAATCTAACATAACACAATTAAATACGTATGTTCTAGTTTTCAAAATATGATCAAAACATGAAACCATAATACACAAGAAGTCACTACATCGCAAAATGCTCATCAAGTTAATGGTAAAATGATGGTACTTTTTCCTGATGACCTCAATAGTTTCTTCTTCGAGCTGGAAATGATGAAATTTTTTCTTTGAAGCCAAATTACAACATTACGATGGCAGTAACTATATTAGTTTGCAACACTGGATACTTATTTGATAGATACTAGTATAGATGTTCATAGTATGCTAATAGTGAATGGCACAATACATCAACCTATAAAGAAATTAGGAAGCACGTCAACTTGATTTAAAGACTTAGAATAGGTACTGCGACTAAAAGTTAAAGGTCCAGGAAGTCCCAATAAATATTTGGACACAGCGGAGTAAAATTGCATATCGATTTGCAAAGACGCTTTGAACTTGCACCACGTGCTGTAACTGTCAAATGGGAAAGGGAAACCGAAAGAGTGATGAGCAAATTATGCTGCTGGAGTTGCAAAGAGTATCGGACACAAGTCGGAGAACTAAGACAATCCGTAGGTAGTACATTGCAAGGGATGGGTCTACAGTAATAGACTACTACGAGAAAAACACTGCTCAGCTTGATAAAAAAAAAATACATAGGTGTATATATATGTGCATGGGATACTATAGTTTACGCACGAAGAAAAGTGCGTAGGTCTAGTTCTAATGAAAACAAAAATACATACACTGATGCAGATGCGACGATAAGCCGCCATCGGCATTCATCAATAGGTTTAATCACACAAACAGGTACAGAGGGACACAAACAGGTACAGAGGGACACAGCCAGTTAGGTACAGAGGGACACAGCCAGTTAGGTACAGAGGGACACAGACAGTGAGGTACAGAGGGACACAGACAGTGAGGTACAGAGGGACACAGACAGTGAGGTACAGAGGGACACAGACAGTGAGGTACAGAGGGACACAGACAGTGAGGTACAGAGGGACACCCAGGCCAGGTATGACGCGCCCGTTAAAGACGACCGCCCCGCAGCAGTACAGAACAGCCCACCACCCGCGCCTCCAGGAGGGTGGTGGGTAAGGTGATCCATGGGTGGAGGCGTTAGGGTAAATAAGTATTGGGTGGGGTGTGGGGTGCAAGGGGTCACGGGGAGGACAATGGGTTACTCACCAAATCGCTACACGAAAGTATAAAGGGATTATCAGTTTCATTATTGTTACTACAGCGAATCAGGTTGCCAAAAATACCTTACGGTAACAGCAATCAGTTCTCCATTATTTACGCTGGTGGCCAATTTTATATACTATGCTATAACTAGAGCAAATTTGGAAAAGTCGCAAGAAATCCTGAAATGTAAATACAGTACCAACCACCATATTTCAGACGTAGCCAACATACGCTACACTGTATGATTCAAGCCCGGTAACAAATTTATGAGATTCAACTTAGAAATTTCGACTCCTGGAGTTATGCTCACGCAAGCTGAACACTCAGACGATTTAACAAACAGAGAACTAATTTCTACGTCTTTGATGGGGACACGAAATGCATAAATTTTCAAATTAAAAGGGTTCAACTGATTATGCTCGAGTTTGAGGCTCCAAATCCACAGCAAACGTTATTACCAAAAGATAGGAAGAAATATGATGTCAAACAAAACTCAGAACGCACTCGAGGCACAACCAACTAGGAAAGTACAATATACATACGAAAGAAAATACCAATGGTCGTCAGGTTAGCGTAGAAAGAAAAATTCAGAAGAGGTAGGTAAGTGGCCACTAAAGTGACTAAACACGGAAATAGAAAACTAAATGGATAAACCAGTACATAACGGTATTATTGTAGCGCAATTCGATAAGAAGTATATCCGCTCTAATAACAGTAGTAGTAGTAGAAGTTTTTACTAGCGCTTCAGTGGCACACTGCCTATATCGCGCCGAACTATTCCTGTGTTTAACCACAGGCTTGTGCGCCGACTAGGGCGCGTTTTAAATTGTCAATGATTTTTGTCTCGGGTTTTCTGCCGGTAGGTCTCACAGTGGTCAGTGCGCTACTGACAGGAAAAAGGCGCAAGTTGAGCATCTCCAACCCCCGGGCACGGCTGAACGCTTTCGCTCAGCTACGTCGCACAGGGGAAGAAAACGAAATACCAGAAAGTAGAAATCTAGCGGGGATAGGCCAGCCACCTCGATCGGCAGCCCACCTACCGAAACAGAAGGGGAAGTATTGAGAGCCTACCCAACTTTACAAAACTAACCTTCTCAGCAGAAACTGCGGCCAGATGCTACATCCCCTGCGGAGAAGGCACTCGGGACCCTTGGGTGCATGATGCCCAAACATATTGTGGCAGGGAAGCTCTAATAACAGCCAAAGTAAAGCTCGCAAGAGCAGAATTTCAGTAACGAAAGCATTAAAAATCAGCAGCGGGAAGCTCGATACTTCATCCCTTTCCTAAAATGTACAGTATTCTACAATCAGTCAATGGAAGTCTCTAAAACGGTATATTCTATCCATACTGCACTAGATCTTTGGCCACACTTTGGCGTGATAGCATTTCATGAGGGTTGCATTAGTCAGAGCAGGTTACTTGCGGAGAAGAGGAGAAGACCCTCTGAGACTGACTGAAATAATTGTACTTGAGGAAGTCAATTAGATTTTGTTCATCGCGTAATGCGAAATTGCCTAATATCTTGTCTAGTAGCCTATAGTAGTTTTTTTTTTAAGTTCAGCCCTAAAGCAACTAAATTATCTAGCTACAACAATAATAGTTTGGCCAGACGTACACAGGCAAAATAAGACACAAATAAATATGGGGTTGAGGTTGAGAGCTTCCTGATGCAGACTCTCAATCTATTTACTATTAGTGTACGGTATGGTCATCGTTTACTTGAGTTTAATCGTGGCCATCCAGTGTCATTCGTGCGAGACTGCATCCCTCGTCAAACCAAGCTAATTGGTCCAACCGTTCAGTAGAAAATAGGTTAACCCAACAAGACCTGAATTTAGATATAGATTAGATACAACACTGAGTAATAAGTCAACAAAGTCGTCCACCTCGGCCATGTAGGGTTAAGGACTACTACTACTACTAGCAGCAGTGTGGCGTGGCGGCAGCACAAGACAGAGGTGCGGCGTTGCATGGCAAAGGATCGATGAATTAGAGGACCAATAGCTTAAATATTAAGTGCCACCGAGATGGGACGCGCTGCGGCAAAAGAAGAGTTCGATAGCTGTGGGTGTGATGAGGCGCGTACGGACAGACGGGGGGGGGGGGGGTTGGTGGTAGGGGCACGTCGCAGACCGGAGTTGTGGCGTCGAGTTACCTGTAGACCGTCAGACTCCGACTCCTGTGACCATTTACAGGGTTGCAGACTCCTGGGAAGAGNGACAGGCGGGGGGGGGGGGAGTTGGTGGTAGGGGCACGTCGCAGACCGGAGTTGTGGCGTCGAGTTACCTGTAGACCGTCAGACTCCGACTCCTGTGACCATTTACAGGGTTGCAGACTCCTGGGAAGAGTGGAGTTCCTCTCTGACTCGGAGTCCTTAACTAAACATGCAACGAAGCAAAACTTCCGATCTTCCGACTACGACTCCTGAGACAGCTCGTTTGCGATGGAGACTCCTTGCACCGAAAGGATCTAACTCGCTACGACTTCAGCTGTACACAACCTCTGGTGGTTACTCCAATTCAAATCGTTCGAGAACTAAACGAAAAGTTCGAGAAGCGAGCGAAGCATTCTTCAAGACTTAAGAGCAGACGCACAAAGTTATTAAAATGCCATTCCTCGGACGTACGAGTGCCGGAAATAAGCTCCAAAGAAGACAGGAACACACGACAGTCCAAAAGACGTGTTCTGTTAACTCAAGCGTCCCAACGCGTGGCAGGGTCCGTTTCGACAGCACAAAAGCCAACAGGCGGCTGCGTTCTAATTCACTCCAAAATCTGAAGAGATCTCTCAAACTATACTAGCGACACTGGCTCTCTACTGACTCGACATTTTTACTGTATCCTTGGGTTGCCGTAGCTGTAGTTACACAAAAATGAAAAACCGAAATCCTCGCGCAAACATGCAGCCCGCAGCATAGCACAACCTTCGAGACAGACTCGGCTCGCGGAGCGCGGACACATAGGCCTACACGGCCTGCAGAAACACTCGAGAGCTGAGCCATGACAACACGTTCATTAAACTGTCGTGTGAACCCGCCTAATGAGTTCAACGACCTGCGCCCGCTACCCTAAGGCAGCTATGCACACCAAGCAAGTTTACGGATTCTGCGCACCGAGCGCCATAAACAAAGATCGCTCACATGGCTAGGGGATCGTTCTCGGGACTTTGGGCACAACTATGCAGCACGCAAAGTCCACTGCTACCGTGGGTACAAATAACCATAAAAATATAATTAGGCCTATACTTTCATCACTAATATTCAGTATAGACTATTCTCTTACTTTCACAAAGTGTGAAAATATTCATACTGCCCCTTTAAAACTTAACCTATTCATGGGGATTTTAGGACGCAGCTTCCCAAAGTATAGGATGATCAAACCCAATACATGTCACCTACTTTACTCTATGGCCTAGGCCCAACCTATTGATGACACCTGAGGACTCGACATGAATATAGAATACAAACGTCTACACAGTACACATAGGTACATAATTTTAGCAATCATTATGAATCCCTCGACAATGAATTGATTTGGCCGTAATTTTGCTGCTTCCTTTTCTTCATACTGATACGTCATGTATCCGACTAGCTACCTGATAATTACACATTAAAAATAAACAACTGGAATGAGCTCTAACTTATGCTGGCAGTTTGACGGCGACATACGAAGACACAATCGTTGCTAACCAGAAGAAATATACTGTATATATGCTGAGGCAAGCATAACTACAATAATTACGAACAAACGTAGATTACAGTCTCTTGCGAACATAGGATGGGACATTTCGTCACTCCGTGGGGTAATTTCGCCACGTGGCAAAGTTGTCAGTTTTTTTTAGTCATTGCAGCAAAAGTTTTATCAGCAGAAAAATATATAAGGTCCATTTCAAAGGTGATAGAATTATCTTTAATTTTAAACAAAAAACAAGCCCCTCAGACAAATATTAAAGCGTCAGTTGGACGTCGAAGTTGAGTAGGTATACAACTTTGACGTTCAACTGACGCTTTAATATTTGTCTGAAAGGCTTGTTTTTTGTCTCCAATTGAAGACAATGCTATCGCCTTTGAAATGGACCTTGTACCATTTTTCTGCTGGTAAAACTTTTGTTGCAATGACTAACAAAACTGACAACTTTGCCACGTGGCGAAATTACCCCACGGGGTGACGAAATAGCCCAACCTTAGGGTACCTACTATCGTCTGCTGGTTCTGCACGACACTCGTACCTGTTGGATACTACAAATCGATTACGAAATAGACGGAAAATACAACAGTATTACGCCAATAAGAAGGAGCCACGCGCACATTCAACACAAAGAGCCACTGGCCCTCCAGCAAGCTCGTGTAACATTGACGTACGAGCTCCCCAGGCTCATGGGAAGTGCACCAGCTGAGGTGATAGCGCGCCAGTCTTACACACACGAACGGCCGCCACCTGATATAGGTACGGTACCTATCATCGACAGCACCTACGATTATTATTACGTAACAGCAGTTCCGAAAGGGAGGTCAAATTCGTTATTATTTCAGGTGTAGGTACCTGTCGTCAACAGAATAACATAGGAACTACGTTGATACGTACCTCAGTCAGCACGTAGGTAGTACCTAACTGTTTATGGGAGTATGCATGACCCTACTACGGAGTGCTAGCTGTAGCCCGGACACACTCGGAACGTAGGTACAATTCCGTCATCCAAGTGAAATTACCGCCCAAATTCAAGAACATGAACAATTGCATCTGCGGCTGAACTGAGTGAATTCTGTCTGATTGAAAATACAGTAGATAACAATCGGGTGGGGTTCCTACAGTGGATCCACGGCGCGCATGGGACCATGGGCATAGAAAATCGGGGAAGAAAAGAAATGACGGACCAAAAAGTGGTCCGTTGGAATATGGAAATGTAAACAACAAAGGGAGCACAGAAGAAAAAAAGACGTCTCGAAAACCAAAAGCTAAGATAACTAATAAGACTTCCTTGGAAGAGATCACATAACGTAGGAGGGCCCATCCTACGACTCATGCCAATATTAAGCCTACTTCAGGGACGATCTAACGAAGAAAGAAAAAACAATATTCGCAAGAGAGCAGACTCAGACGGAAGCTAGGACACCTGTACGAGACTAACTGAAGCATGTTGCAGCTGCCTCCATCGCTTCAAGCAGCAATTTATCTAATATCAGTAGGCTTCGTTTTGATAGTATTTGCATTACAATGCCTATTTATTTACAACATTTATCTGTGGGCTACTTGAAAGAAAAGCTGCCGTCGTTTTCAGGACGACATGCATTACAACGAAGCCCAACAACTGATGAATGAGCGTCTAGTCCGAATTACCTCAATGACATGACGAGGAAACTGTTAGAACGCGAGATAGCAATCAATGAAGTAGCGGCAGATAACACGACCCACAGGGACAGTGCACGTAAGGTATGATGAGAACCAAAGCGCCCTGAGAGCTCGTTCCCAGCTGTTCACTAAACCTGAACAAGATATGATAAAACTCTCAACATATTATATTCCTATAGTAGATACATTATGATCATCATTATTACTACATACAAGTTTCACCACCACTGATGCTCAATTAGGCACGTTAACGGTGAACGGTTTGCGTGAAAAATTAAAAAAAAAACGGCTACCCACAGCAGAAATGATATAGCCATGTAAAGAAAAAACGAGCTGTGGAACAAAAATAAAGAATACACTAACGAAAAACACACAAAGGAGCAAGATGAGAAAAAGTATTGAATAGACAGTAAGTAAGAGCATAAATGTCGAAAATGCATCGAGGGCCGGTAAGGAACGAGGTCCCGATGACCCGTAAGGAACGAGGTCCCAATGTGGGGTCTCCATATGGGACGTTCCTGAGGGCCCCACTCCCCCTAGCACAACATGGGCGAGCCAACAAACCTAACTCTACGACGCTCCCCCTCAGGAGGAGCCAATCTAAAAAAAAAGAGGGAGGATGAACACGGTCATATCAACAGTATACTGATCCGCCGACCGTGGAAGAAATTTACATTGTTGAAAAAACCAAGTTTCGTAGCTCATTGTCGGAGCACGCCTGAAGTTGAGTGCCCTTATCTCGCGCTCCCGTATCGTTATCACCTTCACCTAAGAACCGGCGAGTGTGATTCTTCTGAGTGTACACCGATATAATTTTAAATATCACGAACCTAATAAGCTTAATAATACCGGTTTGTAGATCGGATGCGAATTAGGCTTTGAAGCTCAACTCTTTTGAGCCCTTAGTTCGAACTTGAGAGAAAATCCCTGCCTCATTTTTGCATCTGAAAAAAAGACCACGATAGAGATAAATAAATCTCTACACGCCGGTGTAGAGAAGCGACAACAGTAGTGTCTTGGCGACAGTGTCCGCCGCATATGTTCGCAATCCGCGGTCCAGAAGCGATGTCTGCTCTAGAGGAATGAGGGAAGCTGATCTGCAGAACCAATGTATGTATGAGTGTTGTGAGGAAAAGGGCGCAAGTTGAGCATCTCCAACTCCCGGGCGCGGCTGAACGCTGTCGCTCAGCTACGCCACACAGGGGAAGGAAACGAAATACAAGAAAGTAGAAGTCTAGCGGGAATTGGTCAGCCACCTCGATAGGTAGCCCACCTCCCGAAACAGAAGGGGAAGTATTGAGAGCCTACCTAACTTTACGAAACTAACCTCGTCAGCAGGAACTGCGGCCAGATGCTACATCTCCTGCGGAGAAGGCACTCGGGACCCTTGGGTGCGTGATGCCCAAACATATTGTGGCAGGGAAAGGGCCCGCCANCTTTACGAAACTAACCTCGTCAGCAGGAACTGCGGCCAGATGCTACATCTCCTGCGGAGAAGGCACTCGGGACCCTTGGGTGCGTGATGCCCAAACATATTGTGGCAGGGAAAGGGCCCGCCACAATATGCCCCTGAAGGCGAGAGAGAGGTGGTACGAGCACGGATCCGCGCCCGTGGTTGAAAACGAAGTCGTGCATATCTACTAAGACAAGCAAGCGGATGGAAACTGCTCGAGAACGTCACGCCAACCGACCGGACATCGTCGTAAAAGACAAACAGGAGAAGTCGGCCAAACTGATCGACGTCTCAATCCTCTTTGACTTCAGAATCGTGGACAAGAAGCGGAGAAGAAAGAAAAATACCGTGACCTTGCCATTGAATTTCAACGACTGTGGCAAATGAAGGTGAACGTCGTCCCAGTGGTCATCGGAGATCTGGGGGCAATGTCCAAGAATCTCGAGACTGCCCTCCGAGAGCTGAAGGGCGGCCATCTCTATCCAAGAACCCTTCAGAAAAGCGCTCTGCTTAGAACAGCGCACGTACATCATCCGCAGAGTACTCTGAGCCTTAGGTTGCGCGATGCGACCCGGCGCTAGAGCGTAGAGCTAAACGTCGCCCAACCACTCCATAATTTGGGTTGTGAAATCCCCTCGATAATAAATCATTTACTTCTCATATGGATGCAGTGTCCAACAAGGTAAGGGCACAGCACCGTGAGGTTTTCTTGCTTAATGCTAAAAGGGGTCAAGCATGCTCTAAAATTACTAAACACTAAATATAACCCAGGTTTTATGAAAGCACAAACAATTTGAAATATTCCACTTGGAAACCCCATTGATTTCAAGTGTGACGTGTCCACCTCGGACTGAATTATTATTTATTATTAGATTCAGTGTTTTACCACAGTAGACGCAGTGAGGCGATTCAAGAGTGAAGCTCAACTGAAAAAAATATAACGCTTTTCATCAGTAGGAATATTTTATCTCGGTTGGCTTAGTGCGCTAGGGTAACATGTCTAGTACCCGTCCACAATGCTAGTAGTCGTCCACTTGGCATTAAAAAAAAACTTTCTGTGTGAAAACTAGCAGTGCTAGAAAGCCGTACATAGGCTTAAACTGTATGCTAAGTAGTGCCGCGCCATCCCTGAAAATGAAGGGCGAAAAAAAAACAATAAAAAATGGTGGTGGGTTTCACATTTTTTCATTAAAAACCTGAAAAACTGAAAACCACCACCATTTTTTATTGTTTCATTTTTTTCGCCCTTCATTTTCAGGGATGGTACGGCACTACTTAGCCTACAGCTTAAGCCTATGTACGGCTTTCTAGCACTGCTAGTTTTCACACAGGAAGTTTTTAACATGTTACCCTACTACTGGCGGTAAAAAGGCGCACAGAACAGAAGAAAACATTCGAGTGGACAGCCCCATTCGAGGCCTTCCACACGAGAGAGTGAGTAGAAAAGTCCCACGAACTAGGTCAGCTATCTCGATCGACAGCCCACCTCGAGGAAAAGAAAGGGAAAAATAGAGAACCTACTTAACTATACAACACTGACCTCGTCAGCAAGAACTGCAGTAAGCTGCAACATTCCCCGCGGAAAAGGCACTTGGGACCCTTGGGTTCGTGAGGCCCAGAAATATTGTGTCAGGGAAACCTCGGAATGAAATTAAATCCTGAATATTCACAGAGAAGTTAGGCGAAGGGGCAACTGCACACGTCGCACAGCGTCTTACCGTATCTTATCTATTGCCGACAATAGGGATCTGTAAGGATCGAGGCAGCTGCTTCATAAAAGTTTCCATAAATACCACTCCTGCGAAATAGGCCTATGGGTTCTACTTGGCCCTTAGCTATATGATAAAGCCTCTCTGCCTACAGTGTTCACTACGACCAAAAGAGAAAGAAAGAGAAGAAACCTGCAGCATAGCGAACAAACGGTGGCGAGAAACGATGGAGAAATAAGACCAAGAGTAACAAATCGATAATAAGTAGCATTGCTAAGAACGAAAGAGTCACAGAAAGCAAGAAAGAACAACGGGAAGCACAGAAGAAAAGATTCAAAAGTGGGGTTCTCTGAGAGTGATAATTCTCATTACACAAGATAGGCGAACCTAACTCACCTTATCTTACATAGAGGGCATAGCCTATTGGCCATCCTCAGCTCTTTAGGGCTATTAATTAGGAAAGTACAAAACACAGCTTTTTTGTTTTCTCTGGTAACTCCAAACTACATCTCCACTCGCTTTCTGTGCTATTTGGGGCAATTAATTAGCATTAAGTAGCCAGTCCAGAGGCTCTGGCGATTATAATTATCAGACATATTAAAAGTTAGTTTGCAGCTTAGTTATTATGACCAACAAAGTGCAACAGGTGAAAATCTGAAGCTGCGCTAATACGAAAGTAGAATTTTGCTGTGCGTGGAGTGGACAAGATCACTGACTGACGATGAGTTCCATGCTAGGCGCCCCTTTGTTTTCCAGGCGGGGTTGGAGTTTAACGCTATAAAGCCCCACTCATACACACATTCGAGCGCTACCTTAGCTTTTGCTTTAGTATCTACTTGGTATACACCAACAGCCCTTATGTCAACCAGTCTCTCATCACCGTTCCGGCAGCTGTGGTGCGACGCCGTAGAGGGAGGAAGCCAAGGCACCGGATCTAGCCCAGCCGTCGGCCACACTCGACGAGCCGACCTGATTGAAGACTAAAACCGTCTGAACCCCATATCCCGCGACCCCCCTCGGTGGACTGGCTGTGGCATGGGAAATTATATCTTTATTTTTTAACTGCTTGTCTGCCCTCACGTGCTGTTCCAGGCACCTGTCCAGGAAGGTAAATTGCAGCAGCGATACACCTCCACCTCTCTACCGGTCAGCAGTCACCCCGCCTCGGAGTAAATATAGAGGGAGGGAGCATACCCCTATTTTTGAATAGAAAACTCCGCCCCTTATTGGTATCATCGGTGGCTGTCGCCCCTTGATTAACCCGACGTTCATATTGGGTAAACCAACTTCGATTGAAGCTGCACGGTTCTCAAATATTAATGTATAAAATAAATACATAAATCTCCAGGAGTATATTGATCAAATTCTTTCTTTGAACAGCTAGATTAAAGCGCTAATGAAGTTTTTGGCTGAAAAGCCATCTTCTGATGGCGGCGGGTTTACGCATCTTCTGCCATTTTTCCAGGAACTCACATGGGTTTAAGCTGTGCTTTTCTCAAATATTATTTTATAAAATAAATAGGACATAAATCAATAGGAGTTTACTCTTTCTTTGAACAGCTACATTAAAGCGCTAATATAGTTTTTTGACATGAAAGCCATTGACGAGGGTGTGAAAGCCATCCATTGATGGCGCTGGCGTAACGCCTCCGCCATTTTCCAGGAACTTATATGGTTTTAAGTTGCACTTCTCTCAAATATTATTTCATAAGATTTTATTAAACGAGTACATGAATCCTTATGAGTATAGTCTTCTTTGAACAGCTACGTAGAAGCGCTAATTGAGTTGTTAGTTTCACAAGCGTAGAGGTGCTCTCCGCCATGTCCCGATAAGAATGGGTTGCCAGGTGTGACTAATTTAAGGCAAATTGCCTATTTCTAGCTAATTTATTCTTTGTTAATATAATTTCTTTTAATGAATTACGACAGCATTATATCTAATCCTAAATTCAACATGTTTCTTTGCTGTAGTGGCCTAAAATTTTTTAAAAAGAGGGAAATTTTCTTTAACTGACGTCACTGTGCGAGTTCAGCCGTTCTCGTCCCCCATCGAGTCTAGGATACACCCCTGAACAAGCCTTTGAAAGAACGTAAGGTGTTCGCCTCCCGGACGCGCTATCGTCTCTCACGACGGAGATGTGTGCGTGTTTGTGTACGCAGATCGTGTGCGCGTGAGCGGCGTTCAAGTCGGTGCGCCGCGCTGATCGCTGTATCGCTGATTAAGTTGGGTTAGGTTAGGTAGTGTTAAGTAACGTTAAGTAAGGTTTAGAAATGTTAGATTGGATTAGGTTAAGTTAGGTTAGGTAAGGGTAGGTTAGGCTAGGTTTGGTTTGCCTAGGTAGTGTTTATTTTAGTGGTGGCGCGCGCAGGAAAGCTTACGTGACCGCAAAATCGTTGTGAGAGACGATAATGCCTCCCGGACCCCTGCTCCCTCCCCCTATATTTACTCCGAGCACCCCGCGACTGAGCCGCTGCCAATGGGATTATTAAGAAAGTCCATGATTTCGGGGAAAAACCCAGGTTAGGCAGCTCTGGGTGCGGAAGCACAGACACGCTGAAAACTCGGCGAGCTGTACTTAAGCATGGAGCGCCCCTTTTAGCGGATGATAAGGAAGTGAGGAGTGAGCAGTCTAATCGTGAAGCTCGCACCGCATGACACTTCTTGAGACGCTAATTTGTTAGTAGCAGAGCCAGCCGTACGCTTTAGCCTAACCTATCTTATGCTGAGCCTCGCTGAGCCTCACAATACAATCGCACGCTCAACTTATGAGCGGACGTGCAGCTGCCACGACGTTCCACTTGCGCACTTTCCAGAAATTTTTTTGAAAACCAACTTTTATTATGTAACTGCTGAACGTCCGTTCAAAATTGTACGTACGATTGCATAGCGTGGCCTCGGCAATATGAGCACGACAACATAGGTGTAAATATTTACACTGTCGGCAGTTGCCCGCTGTCCGGTAAAGAGAGGCATCCAAAATTCATCCCAGCACCAAAACAAGTCAGAAGCGGTGCAGCGCAGTGTCCCTCCCTCCTCTCGCCGTCGTTTTCTACGGGCAGCAATCGATAACGGGGCAAACTGAAGAGCAGCATGACATAAATGGCACTGGCCTAACCGCCTCGTGAGTCATGAGGCCACCAGCCTCAGTGAGGAGAAAATTTAAATATCTTTGGTGACGCATTTGTATGGTTAGCAAAGCCTTTAGAAATGAGGGTGACGTACACGTATTTTCCTCTATTGTTTCTTGACACTCCTGGTGTGTTTATCGCTAATCCACGAAATAATAAAATGCAGTGTATTGATTGTGGGCCCCAGGGTTGATTGGTTGGTTCGTCCGTCTCTTCGTCACGATATTAAGGATTTAGATATGAGAAAATTCATTTACTGAATAACGAGATGAAGTAGCAGGAAATTCGTGTCCTATGTTACTATAGCTAACATACCTACCTACTGCTTCTGGATCACTGCATATGTCCAAAATTCTGTCAATTCGTAGTGCGATGTGATTCCCGTGTTCTCTTATTGGCAAGAGATGTGTGTATTATTGCATTAATAGAAGTGGAAGTATTGCAGAGAAACCGGCAGAAAAGGTTTATTAGGTGGTAAATGTCTTAAAATTTACAGAACTGTATATGTATGCACAAAAAAAATTGAAGCTTGTAGTTTGTTCATTGTATTGTTATCGCGCTAAAAAAAAATTTAAATATCTGAAAAATGCCTTAGTTTAACATTTAGACAATCTATACTATAATAAGAGAGCTGTCTGTCAGTCCGTCCGTCTGTCCGAAGCCTTATTTTCTCCTACCTAATACTGAAGAAAAAAATTCCGAGCCTCCGAGGTACCCAACTTTTTTGTTGCGGAGAGGGTATCTTGGATACGGGGAGGCACTTGGGCGCTTGCCTGCATGCCCGTGTTTGGACATGTTCATTTTCAACGGTGCTACGGGTGATGTCNAAGCTGAGATGTTTTCAACTATAAATTTTTATGACTTATTCAACAAAAGGGTTGCGCTTGGTGCATATCAAACTTTTTGTTGAGCCGAGATGTTTTCAAATATATATTTCTATGACTTATTCATCAAAAGGGTCGCGTTTGGTGCACTAGTAAAGATAAAATTAGACTAATATTGTACTGCATTTATATTTCATGTAGTGAAACGAGTTATTTTATGCGTGCGGGAGCACGCACTGATCCATGGTGAGTCAATTATCATAGTAACCTATAGGTTGTGCGGTTTAGAATACCTACGAAATCGGAGGATCAATAAAAAGGTTTAAGAAATGACTGATTAGAACTTGCTTAGCTAGTGTGGTCTTTTTCCCGGAGTTTTCGTAAACACAGCATCGATGTGATAAATTGTTTGTTTACATGCATTGTATTATATCTTCGCTGTCTGAGAGCACCGTTTTTGCCACCTGGCTCAATATTTCGACTGATAATTTTGTGCTTCTGATGGTACCCAAACTTTCAAATATTTGCGGTCGAATTTACCCATAGATATATCTCCGGAGTACTTGCGAAGTGTTCAATCATGACTGGTATCAGTGGTAATTCAAAATTTGCATCTAAGAGTGCCAAAACTGCTTACTAATTTCTTGCTTTCAGGTGGTTTCCTCTTTGTATTAAATTCCCATGCTCTTTTCCCAATATATTTTGAGATCTTTACGTGTGTTTTACTGATCCAGCTGCCGTATGAATCCCAATTGCTAAGTCTTTTAGTTAGGTAGGCTGGGGAATAGCTCGCCCCTTGGGGACATGTCTAACTTGTATGTGTTTCTTTCTATATCATTTCATATCACATACCTAGGTCTATCTACATACCCCGTAACATAAAAAAATTACTCTTAACGAACCTATTTACATCTAAACCCTTCGTTTGCTAAATAAATATATTTGTATGTATATATATTTGCTTGTCCACCCAATAAGTGCTCGAAGGAGTTAGCAATCTTCATAATTTTTCGTAGGGAGTTTGGTGGGTTCCCTCGATGTGACCCATGCCAAAAAAATGGGAATAGCTGGCCTTAAAAAATGATGGCGATGAAATTTGTTCTCCGCCCAAAAACAGGTAGGAGTTGAGCTATGTCCATGATTTTTTGCAGGGAGTCTGGTGGGCTGTCCTCTATGTGACTCATTCCAGAAAACTAGGATTAGCTGGCCATAAAAAATGACGGCGATGAAAGTTGCTCCCACCGTTGGTGATGGTCTTACGCCACTGAGGCGTTCTAGTTTTTATTTTATTTATTCATATAGTAATTATTTTTTTTTGCGCGCTGACGTAGGTACGACGAAATGAACTAAAACATCGTTTGACAAACGTAAGAACGTATTCACACAGTAGCCTACCAATGAACGTCCAATTGTAATTACTACCTCTCGTATTCATGAAGTAAAATTAGCCATAATTGATGGGCTCTAATAGGTGGCAGCATGAGCACGGTATCGCGAAGTCATACTTCTACACATAACTGTACAGACGATGTGTACTGGCCCGCCACTCCTAACCTCATCATATAGCTACTATGCACCAGAGCTAGCTAGCACGCATATAATTAAGGCCAACTTACACCTGGCTAAAAAAAGTGGCGCCTGTTATAGCAGACGCACACAGCTGAAAGAATCGTTTGCACTTACTAATCGTGCGGCTATGCTAGCAGCCATGGGGAGACGCGGGTCAGCTCTGCACAACTACTTCGTCGTCACAAACTACTGTATAAACGCTGAGATGTTAGTTAATAGGTACACCAGTTCATATGCTAGTGAAAGCGTCCCTATAGCCTGTAGACACAATTCGTCGTTTCCAGACTCTCCCATACCATACATGACGAGCAAACCTAAATTGAGATCTCGTGGGATATTTCAGGAAAATTTTGGAGTTTACACGAAACGCTATTGTATTATGATATTTAATGTATGTTGATGCCAGTTATAGTTCCTTGCAAAGGTTTATGATACACGGTGTTCACATACACAGATTAATATTAAATCGCAAGACCATACAGGACCCGTCCGAACCAAGGGTCAAGGACAAAAAGCTAAGAGCGTGAAGTCTGCATCTGCATTAGCCAATCACATAACTAGATTTTTTGGCTCCTATTCAAAGTTGTGTGCTAAAGTATCTCTTGCCCTTTCCCTTTACTGATCTTCTACGCAGAACGCCCGAAGAGAATAAAAATCAAGCTTTGATGTGAGAAGAAACTGACCATTAACCCTTTCTTTCCTAAATTAATTTATCTTTCTCTAACGCATAACACCTATGAAGTGCAAGGGATATGTAACGACAAAAAAGAAAGGAAGGCTTAATATAGTGATACTGCTGAGAGGTACTTTTCAAACATCTTCAGTGCTTAGATTAGAAATTTTGCGAAATAAGAAGTGCATTCACTTTGAGATGTCCTTTCTTTCGCCACTTCCTGCAATCTGGCCTAATTTTTCCCTATTTGTCTGCAGCAAAGCGAGCGAGGAAAAATACAAATATATTAATAAATAAACATTTTTATTGTGAAGTGTTCATAACTGCGCTTGTCAAGTTAATAGAGAGATACCTATACGGAAGTAGCTCTGTGCGTGGAGCCTTCAATATTATTATAAATGGTATGATTCGCAATTTAATGGTAGGGTAATCATGATGTAACACACTCATGCGGTACCCGCTAGTAACTCTAAACTCTAACAGATAACATAAAAAGTCTTTATAAAGAACATGACACCACTGGCCTCTCACAGAACACTGCGCATGTGCACCACAACACACGCACGAGATCCACCAAACCGTGACTATAAGGAGGCCGCTTCAGTAACTTTTCATAGAGGAAATCGTACACACATTGTTCACATAAGGGAAAGAGCCCAACCACCGCTACAAACTCAACGGTACTATAGCAATTGAAAGTTCAGCCCGAATGAGCGACAAGAATATCAGCAACATTACTTAAGAGCTTGCATGGGTAGAAGTTCACCGACATAAAGCACGAAGATTGGGTGTAGGTTTCAGTTGAAAGCTGCTTGAGATTGACTATTGAAAAGTCCGTATTTATTGTATAAGTTTTACCCAAAGAAATTGTTTAAAATTTCATTTACAAAATAACAAGCGTAACTGAAGTAATCCCTGTCGACTTCTGCAGGTACACAAACTTCGGGCAAACAGCATGCAGATTAGCAATAGGCTATCATTGTGAGCCTACAGAACAACGAGACCGTTAGCGACAAACTAGGGTACTTCTAAAACAAAGCTTGGCAAAAGACTACAATTAAAAGATGCAACTCGCAGATGAATGCTAATCGCCTGAATCATCCAGCACTCAGTTGTTAGACGGTAGGTAATTCTGTTACACTATACTGTATGTTGCACAACAATACATGGAAAAGCAGAACAGCAAAAAAGCACCCAGCTCTAATATTCGCTAATACCTACATGCCTAACTTTTGCAAACTTCATGCATGCTGGTGATGCCTTCGACAAAACATTACCTACTTACAAGAGATGTCTATTGACAGAGCGAGAAGAAAAGAGCTTAGCCGCATTTCGGTTACTAACGCTGCGGTGTAGTAGCTAGTGACTGTTGCTAACTTGCTGTGAAACTGTTCTGTAAGAGACGCACTTTCGCCTGTTAATATTCCATTCAATAGATGCGTAGTATTTGGAAACACTACGTGAAGAATTCTCTCTGAAGGAGATGCAGTAGCTATTGTTAGTATTTTCTCAATCCACCGAATTCACAGCGATCAAAAGATAGGAAGATGGTATAAGTAGTCCACGATGCATGCCTCGTTTTATGTACTTTTAATTATTTATATTGAAAAGTTTTACTTCCGGGTACTCGATGCAAGCACTCTTGACTCAACAGTACACACATCGAGTACCTGAAAATAATCATTTTGAGCCTAAACAAGCAAAATGCATAAAACAAGGGAGCCCATAACATCGAGGACTACCTGCATTAGGGATGTCAGGTAGGTAGAGCGGTTTGGTAACCCAGGCATGGAAACACCAAACGGAAGGAGTAGAAAAGTAACAATAAAATTGTTATCACCAAAAGCAAGATGAAGAAGACGCGTTTCTACTCAAGAAATGCTCGAGCCGCAATCGGACACCCGCGCGTCGTACCTACTTCACTCCGTCATGTGCTCGGCTAACGAGACCCAGCCCTCAGCGCTACTTGACTCGCCCGTCAGCTCGCGCAACTAAGTGGAGAATGATGAGTAAAGCTGAGTGTCAGTCGTGAGCATATAAGGAGTGATGAAGGTAAAGTGTGGTGGGGCCATTACACCTATTCCGCTGCCCAAAATAAGACAGGCTGGTTCAGTGCCTGTTTCCCACAGCTGGCGAACGGAGGGGGTGTCAGGCACCAAGACGGAAGCTAAGAGAGGATCGTCAACATTCAAGACTATGGGAGGAAGAAAGTGGTTTAGTTCGTCAAGCAAACGGTGTAACCCTTGCGCTGCACACTAGGTAACTGTAGGTAGGTATTAGAGTGTCATTTTTGCTACACGCAAACCAAACCAATGTTGATAGGTGCTGCAGCAATACCGTAGCGGAGGGTGAAATTGAAACGGAGGGCGAGTTTGAAAGGCTTCCAAAAAGCTTCTATTTTTAATGTAACATGTAAAATATGATATATTATAGACCTATATACCTAGTATTGTATGGCTATACATAATGTTTTACAAAGTACATCAAATACAAAAGCTTTTTGGAAGCCTTTCAACTCACCCTCCGTTACGGTACGTGGCGAACTTGAGATAGTAAGCAGGATAATAGGCGTGCATCTGACACGTATTCTACCAGACCCTAACCTTTTCTTATTAACCGAACACATACTCTAAGGTAGGCCACATGCTGTACGGAGAAAATATGGTTTCATTCTTTGAATGTTGTGCAGTCGATCGATGCAACAGACATGTAAAAAACTTGCCTATATTTAATGACATCAATTTAGATTAAGAGTGCTTACGATCAATGGAAACGTAGCCTACGTACCGTATTTCTATGAGTATACACCAAAAACAAGCCATGGTCAGAGTATACTCTAAATAATGGCAGAAATAACCAAGTACATAAACACTATTCCGACTTTTCCCATGCATTCTTCCTCTCACGTACAACTAGAGTCAAAGCAATGGTATCTATTTATCTTCAGTAGGTATCGTCCCTTCACGCACAACTCCAGCGCAAGCAAAAGACCTCCGCAGTGCCCACTCAGGTGCTTCTTGTGCGTACAAACTTCAGACGCCGTCGCTCAGGCGCACCGCTCTGCATTAGTCACGAACAAACTTGCGGCCAAGAATTATAAGTTTCATTAGGAAAGCGACGGCAGAAATTAGCGCCAACGCAGGCGCAACATATCGCCCAGACGACACCAGCGCCGCCAAAGGGAGGACAGGGGAGGGTCAACATACCAGAATGGAGGCTAGGGAGTATTCAAAGAAACAACGAGAGCACTCTGAGAGCGCATACCTCCGCCAAGCGAGGCAACTGCAGCAAAAAATTCAAATTGGCTCTGAAACCATAATTTTCTTCGTATAAACTCCAAAATCTAATCATTTGTGCCTTTTGATAGTAATAACAGCTTGTGCAATAATCTTGAAGATCCGTTCACAACTTTTTAAGTTATACTGCTAACAAACGTTATGAAAAACATGAGCCAAACATACAAACGAACCAACCGGTCTGCACCAAAATTTGATCATTTATGTCTTTTAACATTACTAACAAACCATATAAATTTCATACAGATCCATTTATTATTTTTTGAGTTATTGTGCTAACAAGCATAAAATTAAAAACCGTGACAAACGAACGAACGAATCATTACCAAAATTTGGTCATATACTCTTTGTTATATATCTAACAACTCTTGTTAATTTTATTAAAATCCATCCATAACTTTTTGAGTTATGGCATCGAGAAAAATGAGGTAGACAAACATACAAACAAACGGATGGACATATCTTTACCTAAAGTTAATCATCTGTTCACCCTAACATACCTAACAATCCCTGTAAATTTCTCCAAATCGGTTCATAACTTTTTGAGTTATCTTGGTGACAGACAGACAAAAAAACAGACAGACAAACACGACGAAAACATAACCTCCTTGGCGGAGGTAAATATAAAAAATTTTTCGTAGGAACAGAGTGCAGCCTAACAACAATTTTAACGTTGTTACCCAAGACCCAAAGAGGAGAAAAAAAAAACACGCAGTATGTTTAAGAAAAGCTACAAACCCATGCGGGTGTGGAGCCGCAAACCGAAAAAGAAGAGGAACCGCATGCAGCATATGAAAAGATCATCGGTAGGAGTGAGAAGAGCAGCTAGAAAAATGGAAATGAGCATCGTCAACCCCCACGAGGAACACGACTCCTTGCAAAATATGATAGGTGAAATTAGGCACCCTAACCCTAGGGCCTCAGGACCATTTAACGCACTCCGAGAGGTACCTACCTATGGAAGATGCGAACGGTATAATAACAAGGCTGGGGACAACGGGAGAGCATAAACAAAACTCAGAGCTAGAGAGGAAAACGTCCGCGGAATGAAGAAGAAGCAAGCAGCAGGCGAGCACTCAGCTATAAACACTGTGCCTCATGGCACCATCAGGACCCCCCAGCGGAAGGGGGATGGAAAGAGGAGAGAGATTGCTCCCCCTACTCCCCATACACGGCTCAGGCCCATACGGTACAAAGCTGGGCGGGCGTGCCGGGGCCGGATTTTACAGAAAATAATAGTACTGACGAGGCAGTAATACTAATGACCCTTGGCAGAAGAATGCGGGTCCTTGTGGACACAGCGGCTGGAAGTGTTTGCTGATTATTCATGAGTCCTTACTAATTTCAGCATTGACCAAACTACCTACGACATTCTAAATCACTTGGTTCTGAAAATATTAATTTCTATGCCTGCTACCCTCCTATACCGCTAATCCCATTCCATTCACCAAGTTCATTATGGTGCTCCAATGACATTTTCCCCCTCTATCCGCTACTGGCAGCGTAACACTTTATGGAATGTACGGGGGACTGAAAGTAAAGTCAAGTAAACAAACAAGCATGCAGATGAGTTTTAGATGTCATAAAGAAGCTGTCTTGCGGGACGCGGTATTACTGCTGTCTGGCCGCGTCCTGTAAGAGAAGCACGTGCACTAATATTAATATAATGCACATATCCAGCTAACGAACACTCCCAGCTGACGAATTTACACTGGCGACTTCACTTTCACGTGCTCGTCTAGTTCTGCAAAAGTATTATTCCCTGATGACTAAAGTCACTAGAGGCAAACTTGGAGCGACCGATGTTTCTGAAATGGAATAAAGTGGACGCAGCCAAGAGTTACCTATTGTGCAGGTAATAAACTTGGAACGTTAGCTATTTGTCTATTTCCTCTACATAGATATACCCAGGTCACAATTACAATTCGCAGGAAAACCGCCTGGCCAGTGCTACCGCACTTGACGATGGGCTGCACTGCAGTATATGCCAAGCCGTCTGTTCATTTAATATAATTTGAGGAAAACCCCGACTGCTTCAACTTATCCAAAACTGGTGGTAATTTCCACTATATACCCAGCCATCAAAAACTTGGACAGGTTCCATGAAAATGTAATCAAATGTGATGTGACCTAGAGTCAAAACTTCAATCCCTATGTGGTAGAAACTTTATAGATATAGGTAGCAATAGTAGGTACCTACCGTCCAAAACTAAGGGGAGTTAATGAGTGATTGTTTAGATTAGTGTAGAGCCGCCACGCAAGATCGCTGGTGTCACTTTAAATAGCGAGTTTAAATGTAACTCATATTACGTCGTTAATTAGGGAGTAACAGTAACGGGAGACCCAGACAGACAGACATACGAAGAAAAAGAACCCGCGTAAAAATGACATTTATTGGACCAAGCAGCCGCGACGCTCGCTGCTTGTTCTGCATATTATTTTTTTAGCATATGTATGTGTTACCTATGTATAAGATGCAGTCAGGAAGTACTAGTACTACGTTCTATAAGACCAGAGCACTTCAATATTGATACTACAGAAATTTTATGCAGATAATGTTGAGCGTGTGCTACAGCTGCTGGGTCCGAAAAAACGTCATTCACGCGCGTTTTTTTTTTCTCTTCGTCTGCTTGTCTGGGTCTCCCGTTATTACTATACTCCCTGGTCGTTAATTATGCTGGAAGATAAGCAATAAATGCAGCTGTGAGCGGAACGGTATAATATTCACACTTTTAAATAAATATTGTTAATGTAGAATCACGATTATCTATTTAACCATTTACTTTCAGCTTTTCATGCTCTGCCATATTTTTCTTTTTTTGTCCTTATGATGATGACACAATTCTAAACCAGAAGCTCGCCAAGCATGCTGTACAATAAATTTAAGTAAATTTAATATTTATGAATTCGTAGATGCTTAACAATCTTGTATTTCGTTACAGCCTGATCTTGGGTTTCCAAAAATCCCATTACGAGCCCAGGTTTGTTTACAAACACAAGTGTTGTACCGCCGCTACACCAGAAGGCGACGGAACCTGAGACCAGACATTGCATGTACCTACTTCCCGCTCTTGTTGTACCTACGGTAAGCTCTTAATACAGAGGCAGATATGACGGGCCGTCCATGATTTGCCCGACTGCTAATCCGTATCTAGGATGCACGTATAACACGTAGAGGAAGATCTCTTTTCAAGGCTCGAATTTGCTCCTATCTCATCATCATTATGCACAAAAGGAAGAGCATATACGGTACATATTTATTAGCAATACAGATTGTAAATATTTACACGGAATTGACTACATATTATTAAATGAGAACAGTCATAATCACGAACGTATATTGTCACATTGGTACACGCATTTGTTCCAACTCCGCATACCGAATGAAACGCCAGAACTTACGACTTACGCCGACGAGCAAACACTCGTAGCCTACACATTATACTTTGAGTAATTGAGTATGGGAACTGCAATCCAAGAACGAGCCGAATGTTTTGCACTGTTTTCATTATTTTTCAGTAGGAAAGTATTTAATACAAAGGAAATTAATTTGAGTAAGGATCGAGTCGCCTATTTTTTCTACCCTAGAACCGCACTAATTCGTTCGGACAGTAAATAGTTCGAGTTATGAAGTCTGTCACCACGGTGTTTTCTCTCCTCGTGTCATTAGTTCCACAAGAGACGGAGGGCACATACACAGGCGGTGAAGCATATGATCGGCCGCAGCGCAGCTTTAAAGCAATGAGCGCCTGAATGTTAAACTAATCCGCAGCTGCTACACCGGCCGCTGCAGCTTCCTGCGCGCGGCGATACGCACGGCTGCTCAAAACTTACCCATTTTGGGTAAGAAAATTTCAGCGGCGGAAAGCCTTAATCCCAGCCAAACCGAAGATAACGGTGGGCGCTCGTGGAAACAGCACCGTTCGCAAAACCGTTTATGACGTACACTCGTCCTTTTTTCAGGCTTAGAACATTTACTTGAAATAAATGCGTCTAAAATTAAACCTACTTTAGATTACCTAGTTTAACTACGCCTTTCTTACCCTAGACACAACGCGGTGCTTTAAGCCAGGAAAAGGTAAAGGAAAATTCAACGTGACCACACACCTCATCCGCGAAGCTCACTAGCACTGGTTCGTGAAGCAAATATATGATAACTGCTCCCTAAGAATGCACGGCTGCAGCCGACCAAAGATCATCAAACGCTATAGCGCCGGCGACGGAAGGCTCTTATATGAAAAACTACGCCCTCCCTCCCTTCCCCACATCCCCCATTTATGGTTAAGTAAGTTATAGCAAGGAAGTTTAAGCCTCCGTTTCCGAGCAGAACGATATCACAGAGGAAAGAGCAAGGGACATATAGTATGTCAAGAGAAACGGGGAACCCATGCACGAAGGTGTTCCCATACAGGATCAACGCGCATGGGAGCAGCAATTCGGGAAAGAAGAGGAAGAACAGAATAAAGCATGAACAAGTAGGAATCGGGAAGGAAGAAAAGTGGACACGAAAGAGAGACGTCCCGAAGGCCTAGCTAATAGCTAAGGTAACCTACAGGGGCCCCCTGGGGTTGCTTGGTCCCATAGCATAGGATGGACGAACCTAAACTAACCTAACCCTATGGTCCATCCTATGCCCCCTGAGGGGCATTTATGATTAAAGTCATTACCTCCACACCGAATATTGTATCAGCAAGGAATGCACGGGGCGCGTTTATCATGCCGACAGAACGTGGTACACCTGCAAGACGGTGTTCCCGCTGTAAATGCACGAGCAGGGTCAAGCAATGAAGCACAGGGGGCACAAGTAAAAATTTCCGACACCCTTCTGAGGCTAATGGCTTGTAAGATCCTCTAGGCATATGACCCCATAACATAGGACAGACGGACGAAACAAACAATGACTTATTCTTTAACCCTATCAAGCACCAATGATCTAGTAGCTCGAGCTAAGACAAAGTAAGCTGGAAGAATCTAGCAGCCGTGAAGAAACTAGCAGCTATCTATGTACTAGCTAATTAGGTACTGGCGAGCGCCATGAGGCTCGTGATGAGAGTAGTGACGTCACTAGGGAAAGCCACAATGAACGGTGACACATCCAGCCAAATGAATAAGTTCTGGCGTCTCGGGTGTTAGGTGTATCCCGCGCACCCACCGTCAACAGCAGACGGAGCCGATCACAACATAGCCCTAACCTGTTTGTGAGCTTAGCCTGCATTTCTGGCTGAAGGTCAACCAGTGCCTGCCTGCCGACCGGACGCAAGCTTACAGTGACGTCAGACAGCCTAAATATGAAGCGTATAGGGATACGGGACACATCAGCACCATACCATGTCTGGGTACAGCGCCTAGGGGCAGGGATGGATATACCTACACGCGCCGTAATAGGAATAAGTGTATTCAGAGTAGTTTAGTTTTGGGAGAATATCGAGGTGTCGGTACGAGATTATTTCCCATTGCCAAAGTGCATGCGGGCGATTTAAAATAAAGCATTATGCCCATTGTTGTTACAGAATATCTACATATGTATGGTGGTATGAGGTTGAACGCTTTCCATAACCGATCTATATAGATGAATAAAATAAGTTTATATTATTTAGAATAACACAAGCGGAAAAAGAAAAGAAGATATTTCACCTGCCTGGCGGTTAGCCCAGGTGTTTTAATTTATAATAAAAGTTTAACACTTGGCCGTTCGTGAAAATACAGATACCATAAACATGGTGTCTACTGAAGATTGCTAGGAAAAATTTATGACTTTTTATGACTTTTCAGGATAAATATTTATGACTTTTTTATGACCTTACATTATACGGTATATCCAAAAATAGGATTTCATCAAACAATGAATGAAATTAATAACATTTAGTAATATGTTTAATGATTTCAGAAAGGTAGGTAGCAATTAGAGCATACATTGAAGTATCAAGTAGGATCATTTCTCCTACTGCATGCGGTAGGTTACAATGATAAAATATCCATCAATTCCAATCATCAGATGATTGGCATAAAAAATTATGACCTGTGAGTGAATTTTATTACTTTTTATGACTTTTTTATGACCAACCAGTTTTTATTACTTTTTATGACTTTTTATGACTTTTATGACCTAGTAGACACCCTGATAAAGATGGCCCTATCCCTACAGTTGGTCCAAAGCCGGAATCTGCAATATATTCTACTGTGAAGAACTGAGGGGAAAAAGAAAATTCTAGCCGCACTAGAAAAAAGAAATTCGTCAATCAATTACTTGAAGACATGAACTAGAAGAGTCATGTAGAATCGGGTGACGGGATGTCTCTCCGCAACTTGTTGCCGCCACCAAGGAGGTTATATTTTTACTGGCTTTTGTCTGTTATTCTGTTGGTCTGTCAGTAACGTAACTCAAAAAGTTATAGAAGACGCATCTTCATGTAATTTACAGGGACTGTTAGGTGTTAGGAGGAAGAGATGATTAGCTTTTGGTGATGATTCGTTCAGCCGTTTGTGTCTCTGACTCTCTTGTTTCTTGGCAATATAACTCAAAAGGTTATGAACAGATCATCATTAAATTTACAACTGTGAGAAATGTCACTAGAAGCAAACTATCAAATTTTAATGATGATCTGTCTGTGTGTCTCTTCGTCTTTATTTTAACAAAATAACCCAAAAGTTACCGGAGGATCTTCATGAAATTTACAAAAACTGCACGGAATTCTCGGCGTGCATGCGAGCAAATGTTCGCGATAATCCAGAAAAACACATAGATTCTAGACCGTTTTGAAATTTTCGTTAGCACTGCGTAGAACTCGCCGGAGGTTTGCGCTTTCGGAGTGCTTCTCTATAGTTAAAGAGATTTCTAGACTTAACAATATTCTAACTCGAATCCTCGCGGAAATCCGGAACCCACACTACAGCACAACCTCACACGATAACACCCTCGCAGGCACTCTACCCAGAACCGATACTTTCTCCGTGCTCGGACACACACCACATTGTCACCAATACATCCTCCCTTTCGCTTCGTTGCAGTGGAATCGATGGACTTACGGACACGAGGTAGCTACGGTATGTTACCATTAGTAGAACCGTACATAGTATCATTCTCCTAGTTTATGCCTCCCTACCCACAGAGTACACACTGACCCAAAGAAAGGATGAATGAGGGGACATAAAGAATGTCAATAGAAACGTGGAACCCATGCGCGATTCAACGCGCATAAGAACAGCAAGTCGGGAAAGAAGAGGAAAAACAGAACAAAGCATCATTAGTAGGAGTATGAAAATGGAAGGAAGCAATGTGGGCACGAAAGACAGACGTTCCGAAGGTTTAGCTAAAGGCTAAAGTGACCTATACAATTATCCTGGGGCGCTGCTCCCCATAACATAGCAGCACGTTACGATTACCGAGGAATCCAACTAGGAGGACGGTGGGGCACTATAGCGCCAGCAGAACGACAGTAAAAGAGCGCTAAAAAGGTGGACATAACAGCAAGACGTCATAAAGGCTGAACTAACCGGGGGGCTTAGGTGTACCATGCACGACGCAGAACACAGACATACAGACCGATTGCAAGCGTCAGTGTCAGGTACATAGCTATACGTCAACATATACAAGCGTGTGATAGTGCGTGTGCAGCTGTGCACAGCTGCACGCTCTATGCATGAAGAAGCCAGTCACGAATAAATTAATACATTTCTAGCTGGGGTAAAAAGCAGTGCAGTAGATTAAGTTATACTTAATTAACATTTGAACTGGGATGCCTGCAACACATATGAGTACCTACAAAAGTTATTTACATAGCATAGCTGGGTATATATTTCAATAGGTATAGAGAGAGTTACCAAAAGTCCTAATCTACGTCGTAACTCTACACTATACCTATGACTGAATCCTGCCTTTTCCAAAAGAATAATATTGGGTACGTACCAAGTACGACAGCCTAAACTAATAAATGAAGGGGTAAATAATTCTTTCCTTAGCAGGTAGATATTACAAAGGATAACTCGCTGTCGGTTCTCCCACTGGCGTCGGAGTGCAACGTCTCACAAGTCGGCGCACGTCGTGTGGCGTACACGGCACCACCAGCAACAGGCTTTTCAGAGATCGTAAAGATAAGAGAAGAAAAGATAGAATGTACTGTACAGTTCTGGCACGATGTACGTACCAATGTGATGGAAAGATTCTTTTCACTTCGTTATAATGATGTAAACAAATTTGTGACATGAATTTGTTTTAACCTTCACGCGATGAAGAAGTAGGGTAACATGTCTAGTACCTACCCGTCCACCATGCTAGTAGCCGTCCGCTTGGCACTAAAAAACTTTCTGAGTGGAAAGTAGCAGTGCTAGAAAGTCGTACATAGGTTTAAGCTGTAGGCTAAGTAGTGCCGCACCATCCCTGAAAATGACAGACGAAAAAAACAAAACAAGAAAAAATGGTGGTGGTTTTCACATTTTTTCACTAATACAATAAAAAATGGGAACCCACCCCCATTTTTCTTTATTTATTTTCTTCGCCTGCCATTTTCAGGGATGGTGCGGCACTACTTAGCCTACAGTTTAAGCCTATGTACGGCTTTCTAGCACTGCTAGTTTCCACACAGGAAGTCTTTTAGCGCCAAGTGGACGGCTACTGCATTGTGGACGGGTACTAGACATGTTACCCTAAGCATGTGAATGGGACGTAATATTAATTTCATTCCGAAAATATGAAACTTTAGCCGTCATGTCAACGCAATTGTGCCCCAAGCCCTACACTTAATATACAATTAACAGTAGCTGTATAGTTCCTATGTGACCTAGGTACCTGAGAGTTAAGGTTAAGTTTTACACCAAACCCCAGGCCTCAACCCGACCCTGACGAAAATCGTTTTTCGTCAGTCTTTAGTAAATACTGATAGAATCCCCGGCAAATCCGGGGTATTTTTTGCCACTCCGGCTCCCGGCCAGCTTGGGTTAATCCGGACGAGGCATCGGCTAAATTACTCTTCGTCAACTCGGACAAAATTCAGCCCCCGGTGGTTTATAGGTAGGTACTTGGTTAAGTCACTTGAGAACAGGGGAAGCCACGTTAGAATTGGTTTGGTTCAACTAGACTAGGTGACTAGTCTAACTTATAGGTGCGCATACCTGAATAGCAAGTACCTAGGTACGCCACACATAGTATACCGGCACCCCTAAAATTAGTACCTAGTGTCAAAGCAGTGATTCCGTCACTTCAGTTTTCTAGCACCTCCAGTGAAAACGATTTGGAAAACACGACTCCCTGCCATAAAGTGACCACAACACACTAAAGCACCGACGGACTACAATATAATTCCGCATATGTTTAAAGCGTCAAGCGTGATGCCATACAGTTATGAGGAGGTAATATTAGAAGCAGAGCACAATACAGTACCGACGCCAAACACAAAATTACTCGGATGATATCACAGCTAATCTCATCAATTTTAACTTGCTTTGAAAGGTCTTTTGCACCAAATTGTACTAATTTTACGCTACAGGCACCATTAATAAAAAACTAACGTTTCCGACGAAAAATAGCGACAAAATAAGGAAACTACGTTAATCGTTAAATTCTAATTAAAAATTACATAAAACACTAATTTCCCTCTTAAATCAATAAATTTATTATTCGATCTTACTGGATGAAGTTTGGGCACTCTTCGGTCTCGGGCCATGCTGAGGCACCGCCCACAATTTACCAATATAGTAAATGCTATAAAATATCATATAGAGGCTTTAAACGTCATGAACCAGTTGAAGGTCTGTGCGGGAACCAAGAGGAGGGGCGTGCGTTCACAAGCATCCCCAATGGGAACCACCGTGTAAGCGAATCCAAGCCCAGGACCTCGTGCGAACACCGGCAACAGTGAGGTAGGTATCAGAGGTAGGCGGTGTGTGAGTACAAGATGCCACATAAAAAAACTGCACCGTGGAGCTCAAACATGCGGCAAGGAACTTGTTTAGTACCGGCCAATTTTGTGATAGCCGCGAACACGGAAAACCAGGCTGAAATTTACAGCTGGTTTTCCGGAGTTGACAAGCATTCGAGAAAATCGCATTCGTGTACATATTCCACCTTCACCCTAGAGCGCCCAGGTAATGCACAAGTTTGAGGAGGTTACAAATAGTGCTACGAGAAGCCATGTCAAAATTCAGGCACTAAAAAGAAATTCACAAATGGATCTTTTGAGACTTCCGTACTCGTGAAAATAATGCAACGCGAGGCATTGCCGACGATTCCGCCAAGATATTAGAAAGAATACCCCTAGTTACCGCAGCTGTGTCCGCACCCGCACGGGTGGACAAGTCGCAATAAATCAAAATCATATCACAAAATCATCGCCTTGCTGCATCCTTTCTCGTGATAAGATCACCAAATCGCATCTACAGGCGCTGACGACTTGGGCCTCTTTTCATATCATAAGCTCATTCCAAATACAAATTACCTACTGGCAAAACTAACACCTCTTTTGTATGTCCACATCGAATAAAAGATACTACGAAGATTACCATAATCACCATTAGCTATGCGGGATCCGGTCACGATATCGTCGTTCACGACCGCTTTGTGTGCGTGTTTGTGTACGCAGATCGTGTGCATGTAAGCGGTGTTCAAGTTGGCGTGCCGCCCTGCTCGCTGTATCGCTGATTAAGTTAGGTTACGTTAGCTTAGGTAAGGTTAGAAAGTTTAGGTTGGTTCAAGCTGGGTTAGGTTAGCTAAGGTTAAGTTAGGTTAGTTTAGAAAGTTATGTAAGGAGGTTAGGTAGTGTTTATTTTAGTGGTGACGCACGCAGAAAAGATCACGTGAACGCAAAGTGGTCGTGAACGACGATAGTGCGATCCGGTCAGCTGTGTGCGTGGCCTAGTGAGGGAAGTGAAAGTTGTAAGTACATTGCGCAGCTCTTGCATAGTCCTCATGGATAGCGTTTGCAAAGTTGAGACAATGTAATATTCGAACATGTACCAATATACTACCTGCTCCTCAACTAGTACGGCAAGTCCAAAAACGGGCTGAAAAGGAAAACACGTGTGCGCAAAGATAAATAAAAAAATGTTTGGTATTAGATAGCCGGGTGCGTTACGCAGTAGATTTGCTCTGCCAGCAACATATCTCGTCGCTGTTGACGCATGCAAGCGATAGAACGCTACACGTGGAGAACTATCTAGTTAACGTAGCAACAGCTTTCAGCAACAAACATTTCAGTTTTCAGGACAAAAATGCTCCTTTTTCGTCCCAAATATGATACGCCGTACAAAATCGCCTAAAAGGCTCTAATAACCCAGATTTTGGCATACAATTTTTTTATTTTGGTGGTATAAGACTAGAAGTTGTGTATACGGTATGTGCGGCTGGCTGTGTACGCTATACAGAAGAGATAAAGTCCATCAAACCACATCTCTGCAGGGTGCGCGATAAAAACCTCGAGATAAAAGTATCAGTCAGAGATAAGCCAGTCGTGTACAGCCGGCTCTGTTGTGCACACACAGTGACGTCAGCACTGACTTACGTGCGGCAAAAATATCAAATATTCCTAACTTTAACCCACGTCCCAAGTACCGGTAGGTAGGTAGCAATTAAGTTTCAAGACATAGCAAAAATATAACTATTTGGAGGCATCCCGACTCTCAATTAGCAATGAAGTTTAATATAGGTAGTTATAGCTGATAATCCTGATATCACTTTTTTACCTTTTTTAGGTCTAAGTTAACAAGCAAGTTCTGTGGGGATATCAAAATAATTTATTCTTACCCTTTTAACGGTCAAATTGTAATGAAGTTTCATAGGCTACAGATGTCATAAACATGGTTTGATTCCTTAAGATGCCTTGATTCGCCAAATCGTACGGATATCAAACTTGAGGTAGGTATTGATTATACGAAGAAATAATAGTCCCGTGCTCCCCTCACTGCTTGAGAAATAAAAGAATTTTTATTTTTCATATGTTATAGGTTCCTTATAGTTTTTTCTGATAATGGGATTATCTATTCCGAAACGTTAAAATTTTAGTAGCTATGTAGACTTCATATTATTAAATAATAGTTCCTTTGTATAAGTTTATAACAGGGCAGAAGCAAGGAAACTAAAGAAACCTGCATCCAACAAGAGCACAGCACGGCTGTCACGCCGCAACCCTCAGCACGGATCTTCCACAAGATATACGAGTAAATCAAGACTTACTACGAACACCTCAACTCCACTCACACGCACTTGTCGCCACTCAAGAGTTGTCCCTTCGGTTGTACTCGTCTTGAGGTCTAACCTCCAAATAGGGCAACTCCGTCACATTCACACGATCCATTCAAAGTAGGTAGGTACTTCAGCCACTCTTCTGTTCTGGACCAGTGAATTACCGGTACTGTTAGTTAGTTAGAGAAAGCATCATCAGTAGAAAGTATGACAATGGAAGTAAACAATGCGATCAAGCACAAAAGATAGACGTCCCGAAGGCCTAGCTAATGATAAGGTAACCTATGGGTTCTCCCGGGGACTGTCCTCTCCAACTTAACCTTATGGCCTATCTTATACAATCCCGGATTTTTTCAGCCCCCCGGCTCCGCTTCATCGAAAATTGCTAACCCCGGCGGCGACCCCGACCTCGGTCGTTCGATACCTCCCCCGGTTTTTCAAGCTGTAAAAACCAGGGGTTTGGCGAGAGGGAAAACACTTAACAAGCAATAAAACAAGTTTTCTGGGGAAGGCTAACTTTTGTTTGTGTAGGCTGATTCATTATGAGTTACGATTCATCAATATCATATCAATATACTGTCTTAAATTATTGCCAGTGCAAGAAACCCCCGGCCTCGGCTATTTGGTTTTGGTCTGGCGGGCCCTTTCTCTGCCACAATACATTTGGGCCTATACGAACGCAAGGGTCCCAAGTGTTTTCTCCGCAGGGGATGTAGCAGTTGGCCGCAGTTCCTGCAGAGCAGATTAGTTTTGCAAAGTTAGTTAGTTTCTCTATATTTTTCCTTCTGTTTCGCGAGTGGGTGGTGGTAACCGACCCATCCCATGGAAATCCTATCTGCTCCCGTGTAGAGGGCCACGGAAGGGACCCCGCACGAATGTTCGCTTTTTTCTGTCTTCTTCTCTTTTCGTTTTTCCTCTCCTTCCCAGCGCCGCACGGCAGAGCGATTTCGTTCGGCCAAGCCGTGTGGAGTCGAGATGTTCGTGCCTTATTCCCTGCCAGACGTGCACCTGGCAAAGATTGTTCTAATAGAACTAATCTGAGTTCGACTCAACTTTTCAACTATGTGATACAAAATTGGATCGCTGTTAGCCTATATAGTAGCCATCGTATAAAATACGGCGCGTAAGCCCACAATATAATAACTGGTTACCCCGGCCCCGATTATACTTTATTTGGTAAGTTTTTACTTTAGCTCACACATGGTTTTTGTGGTTTTTCTTGCCTTGAGTAGGTTACTTGGATCAATTTAGTACATGAATAACGTTTCCGTCGCAAATGCTTAGTTTTCGAGATATATGACTTTGAAGTTCACTTTGTTTTTCTGTAAGACAGCCAGGGTCGAATACCAACCCAGGCAAGCGATCTCTTTACGGCGCTTGACGTCCTTACTCAGCAGTTCTGCCGTGGGGATACTGACTGACCTTTCCCAGAAAAGGGGACAAGTAGGGGGGATACGGCTTTGTATATAAGAGCCTTCTTTCAATGGCGTCATGGCTCTTGACGCTCCGTGGTCGGTTGCAGCCGTGCACTATGCTGGGGCCAATTGGCCTATAGCTATCTGCCGCACGAACCAGGGTGTGGGCGTTCCCCAGTAGCGATGCGCGGTAAAATTGTCCGTACATTTATCTTCATCAGTGAATTTTTTCTCATATCAGAGCAACGTTACGAGAACAATTGAAACGCGTCGATATCTTAGCGCAATACTGCAGGACCTAAAATCGCAATTCTAAATAAGTCAGCATTGTAGTACAGACTAAGTACTGTACAGTGTAGTCTAGCTCTTTAAAGGCTGGTCAAGCAGGAAACACCAAAGTGAAAGAGAACAAGACAGAACCCGGCAGACGTCCATCTCCCACGTAGCCGAAACCGATGACGCGTGACACGGCACACCTACGTACGTACGTACGTACTCTCGTCACGTACTGGCAACCAGCGGTCACATCTACGAGCGAATAATCATATGATCTACCTACGTCTACACATATATTTGAGAGCAATGAGTGCTACGAGTTCTGGTTACGAGTACATTCAGGAGTGAATGGCTTCACCATTTCGGTCTACATATACAAACACGAGCGAATATATAGTGGTACAATCTGAACTTCCCACCGGCTGAGTATTTATACGCCATTTGTTGAGAGGTACAACTATATTCCAAGTCCTACCTTTTCATTACAATCCTGACCAAAGAACAGTAAGGAGCAAGGGACAGGTGCAGAACAAAACGTGAATATCACGCACGAAGCGCATGGGGAGAATGCAAAACGAACATGTAGGTAGGTACCTATAAGAGACCAACAGTAGAAGATAAAACCTAATATTGTTGTTGGAAGGAAAGGCGTTACACACCTGCAGCAACACGGGCACGGCAGAAGGAGCAGCAGACCGAACACTGCCGTATAACAAAGCCTAGTTATTGTGATCGATGTTTAAACAGCCGCCCTTCTGTATACACGCCAGCCTCACCCTCTCTTTCTCGCCGGCCAGGGAGGAATAACAAGGATGGCCCTTACCTCTGTAAGTGGAACACTGTCGGCGTACCAGTGCTGAGATAGGGAAGACGGGCAAAATTTACAATGTGACAATGCTAAGGCAAGTGAACGGGACGATACGACCATCACTGCTAACGTACTGCTGGACACAATAGGCAATATTATTGTCATGTGAACGGGGCGCTGTTCCATTACTGCTAGTACGGAAAGGACAGTGAAGGCTAAAATGAACTATCGGAAATATAAGCATAGCATAGCTTACGTCTCATGTAGGTACGCTATAGGACGGCTCAAGCGAAGACAAAGAAAATAAATACGCTGCAAATCTAGATAAAATGGCGCAGATCTTCAGTAAAACAACAGTGCATTAGGATTCCTCAGAACAACAGCGAGGATTATTTCTCCAAAGTACGGTGAGGCCCATTCCTCAGTAGGAGGGTAGGCCCATTCCTCAGTAGGAGGAGAGGCCCATTCCTCAGTAGGAGGAGAGGCCCATTCCTCAGTAGGAGGAGAGGCCCATTCCTCAGTAGGAGGAGAGGCCCATTCCTCAGTAGGAGGAGAGGCCCATTACTCAGTACGAGGAGAGGCCCATTCTTCAGTAGAACGAGGGAGCCCATTCCTCAGCAGGACGGTGAGGCCCATTCTTCAGTACAACGGTAACATGTGTTCCTCAGTAGCACGGTAGGCCTAATAAGCATTGCTCAGTAGAGCGATGAGCACTAGTCCTCAGCAGAACAACAGCGAGGACTATTCCTCCAGAGCACAAGAGCGAACACGACGCTCAATAGAGTGGAGCAAAGACGACGCTACAATGCAGCCGAGGGACGACAGCAAAAGCAAGACCGGCCAGTCCGTATACCATGGGAAAGGTCACGACGATGTGAGCCATCGACCCGTCTGTGTAAGAATGTCATCTGATGTTGGGATAACAGGACCGAGGCTTGTGTATAGCCCCGCAGGTACCAATGATAACAAGACCGAGGCTAGTGTACAGCCCGACAAGTACTGAGGATAACAGGACTGAGGCTTGTGTATAGCCCCACAGGTACCAAGGGCAACAGGCCCGAGGCTTGTGCATAGCCCCAGAGGTACAAAGAATAACAGGACCGAGGCTTGTGTATAGATCCACAGGTAGCAAGGATAACAGGACCGAGGCTAGTGTACAGCCCGACAGGTGCCGAGGCTTGTCAACAGCCCGACAGGTACCGAGGATAACAGGACCAACGCTTGTGTACGGCCCGGCAGGTACCGAGGATAACAGGATCGAGGCTTGTGAACAGCCCGACAGGTACCTACCGAGGATAACAGGACCGAGGCTTGTGTACGGCCCGGCAGGTACCGAGGATAACAGGACCAACGCTTTGGAACCGCCCGAGAGGTACCGAGGATAACAGGACCGAGGCTTGTGCACGGCCCGACAGGTACCTACCGGGGAAAACAGGACCGAGGCTTGTGTACAGTCAGACAGGTGTCGAGGGTAACAGGACCAACGCTTGTGTACGGCCCGACAGGTACCTAGGTACTAAGGATAACAGGACAGAGGCTTGTGTACAGCCCGACTAGTACGGTACCGAGGATAGCAGGACTAACGCTAGTGCACAGCTCGACAGGTACCGAGGATAACAGGACCGAGGCTTGCGTACCGGTACAGCTAGACAGGCACAAGATATTACCTATTTATCGAATAGGAGAGTTTCAAGCTCCGTAGACATTACTAGGTTTCTATTTAGAGGACAATCAAGGGACATGTACCTACTGAGCGCAACAAACTAATGGTAGGCCGCCAATGCACAAAACAGGATATAGGATAATTACAAGGATGATAATACGGAACCTTGGCATTATCAGATCCAGAAAGTAGGGGTACTGAAGGGAAAAGACCTTAAGATAAAAGTAAGTAAAAAGAAATAGACAATAAATGATTGCTAGAGTAGACTATACGTTAGTATAGGCTCTCTAAAAAAGGGCAAAGACTTTGAGTAGAGTAAGATAGTGGAAATATAAACAATATTGGAATATTAAAGTAGATTATAGGTTAGGTAAGAAAAAGGAAGGGACAGGCGGATGGTACCGTATGTCATGGAAAACAGACCCCCAAACACGATGCAAATGGTACAAGTCGCAAAACAAGAGGACGAACTATACAAAAATCAACAAAAATAAGGAAAAAAGGAAGTAGGCCTAAAGAGCTCAGGAAGAAAAGACGTGCTGACGACGTTGCCAAGGATAGGGTACTAGTCTATCGGGTCCAATGGGGCGCCCTTCTCATAACGCAACAAACCGGGCACCAAGTCCTATACCAACCATAGGTATATGTCCCCTTAGAAGAGCAATATGGGAACAGAAGAGAAGGCACCTCTAATAATAAGATACACTATCTGTAGACTACTGCTGTAGCCTATGCCTACACGAGGTTAACGTTCTATACCTACGGTAGCTAGCCTACCCATGTGTGTCAAATGAATATAAAAATTCAGAAAAATAAACATTACCAGATGCGAGGGTAACCCCATCTAATTAGGGGAGAAGCAGAGATGACGCAAAACACAAGAGCACATGCGCAACAGCACATGCGTCAGCTAACGAGAGGGTCTGACGTATACAATGCATACAAATTGACGCACGACAATGACATGGAGCTTCAGAGAGCGTACCTACCATTGCGTAGCCTAGCGTAACGATACCAATTCTGCACACTAAATCCTTCATTGCCCATACTGACCTTATACCCTTCAGGAGGTAGGCCTATATGTAATGGGGTTGCGTTACTTAGGTTCGCCTGTCCAATGTTATGTGGAGCAGCGCCTCTCAGTTGACTCGAATGGTTATCTTAGCTATCAGACAAGCATTAGGGACGTCGGTTTCGAGCCGGCCCTGCTTTCTTCTGCTTTCATGCTCCGACTGATGAAATTTTGTTCCGTTGTTCTTCTTCTTTCCCGGCTTGCTGTTCCAATGCGCGGTGATCCCGACGAACACGTCGAGGCGAGATGTGCGATCTCAAAAAGGAATAAAATACTTTAGTTATTAACCCTCAAGTCTAGCTGAATTTCGGAAATGCAGGCTTAACCCAGCAATGAAAGACATAGGTAACCTCGCTCTTCTGTACGTACGTACATACAAGTACAACACTTATTGTACAGTAGCTAGGTGCCAAGCATGGAACTTCACGCCCTATACATGTATAGGGTTGGCAACTGCACGACTGTGCGGCCATAAGAGATGCATGTCACTTCACTGCCTTAAAGTACTGTAAAGCGTCCATAAGACACGACCTCATAGGGGTGCTCCTCACACGTATGTCCTATCGTAGTGATACCATTATAGTAATGGACGAGCACACGTGACCTGAGAGCACTGACGTCAAACATATATAAAAGATAAACAAGTCGAGCTCCTGATTACCGGCACAGCGACAGTCTCTCACAAAGGCAAGTTCATCTGAACATAAGCTGTAACATAGACTACATAGGTGCACAATGAGTGCTCTGTGCCAATAAATACATTTCTGGTTTCATGGTGAAGATTTCCTTTGTTACTGAAGTCCCTATATTGGGCAGAAAACATTCTACTGAAGTACAGTACCGTCCAAAACTAAGGGACAAATTTTCAAAACGGCATAACTTTTTTCTAACCATGCCAGGTACTTTTTCTTTTGCACACTATTAGCCAGTAAGATGTTGATTGTGTTAAAATTTGAGACATGTATGAATTATAATAAAAAAGTTATGAACGAACATCTTTTCTCTTTAAATTTACAACGTCCAAAACTAAGGAACAAAAAAAGAGAAATTTAGTTAATTTCTTATTCAGTCTGTATTTCCTTATTTACATCAAAGGCAAAGTTTGACACTGCCATTTGTAAACATGGCTGTTCGTTACATGATGGTACCACGTCAGAAAGTTGATTATATCCTGCGACAAGATATCATCAAGCTGCACAAGAATGATTTCACTATTAGAGAAATTTCTGAGAAGGTAAACCGTTCGAAAAGTGTTGTGAGCAGAATAGTAAAGTCGTACGATGAAACCGGTTGCATTAGTGCCCCTAAAAAGCCGGCAGGCCCCGTAACCCCGTAAAACGTCAGTTAGGAAGGACAGAGTCATCCAGCGTACGGTACCTACGTCAGTGAAGGATCGTTTCAAGTCCTCAGCTGCGATAAGTAGGCAAATGAATGACACAACATTATGAACGTCTCACGTCAGACCGTTTCTCGGCGCCTGTAAGAAATAGGGTTATTTGCAATACGCCCACAGAAGAAACCGCTTGTGAGTGCCAAGAACAAGAAAAAGATATAAGAGTTAGCAAACAAGCATGTTAACTGGTCCAATGAAAATTGGGCTAAAGTGTTTTTCAGTGATGAAAGCAAGTTCAATTTGTTTGGTAATGACGGTAAGAACTTTATTAGAAAACGTGAAGGTGAGAAATTAAGTGTAAAGTGTACTAAGAAGACTGCGAGGTTAGGCGGCGAGAGCGTGATGGTTTTCGGTATGTTCTCTAGTCAAGGAACATCGCCTCTGGTTCGTTTGCAAACCCGTGTGAATGCTCTGGTGTATAAAAATATGTTAGAAGGTATTGTCGAGCCTAATATTTTAAACTCAGGTGTCCCCAGCCCTACCTTCATGCAAGACAATGCCCCCTGCCACAAGGCAAAGACAGTCATGAGTTACCTTGAGCAGCAAGATCTCGAAGTTATGGATTGGTCACCACAGTCCTGACCTAAATCCAATCGAGAATCTTTGGAAAACACTACTGGGTGAAAGTTATAGCAAGAAACCCTATCAATAGGCAAGATCTTTGGATGAAACTTCAAGACGAATGGGCGAAAATTACAGTTGAAGAATGTGGACTGTCGACGATGTGCAGCCGTAATCGAAAGCAAGGGATTATTTACCAAATATTGATTGTTCACCACCATTTTACTAAATATTTCTAGCAAAATATTGAGTCTAAGTGCATTTTCTTCTGGTGTGTCCCTTAGTTTTGGACGTCATAAATTTCAGGAGAAAAGCTTTTCGTTTATAACTTTTTCATTATCCTTCATACATGTCTCAAATTTTAACACAATAGTCAACATCTTACTGCCTAATAGTGTGCAGAAGAAGAAGTACCTGGCATGGTTAGAAAACAGTTATGCCATTTTGAAAATTTGTCCCTTAGTTTTGGTCGGTACTGTATATACAGAATCAGCCTCATACAAACGAAAAGTGGGCAGTAAATTATACATATAGTGTAGCCCAAGGGGGGCTGAACCTGGTGTGCTCGAACCCTCTAGGGTTGCGAAATAACCTTATACGAGGTACGAAATTTTGGACTAGGACATTCATTTGAAAATTACCGCTAACTTTTTATCATTTTAATACTTTGTTTCGAAAAGAAATTTTGACAAATTTGTTGCACAAATTTAATATATATTCCATTTTCATCAAATGAATTATTTATTTATTGGGGGCGCGAGAAGTTACCCAAGTTTCCTATTGGTGCCAAATACAGAGAAGTTAAGCACCTCAGAACTGCAGCCCAGCTACGGCGGTTATGAGAGTAATGCTTGTAGGTAAATATAACAGAGCCCGCATTTATACTTTTGCTTTACTGCGTACCTACTACCGTAGCCTACTACAAAACTCAGCACGGATCATGCTTGCACTGCTGGTTTCTGCTGAAATGGAGGTTTTTCATGTGCCACTTTGTTTTTCTCATTATATTTCAAAATTGGCGAACACCGCTAATTCTACTCGGCAGTGCTCTCCTCTCTCTGCTGCCCGTGCTCCCATTGCATCGCTGTCTGTACCAATGATACAGACAAAAAAATGAATTTCGAGTTTCACTTCAAGAGATAGGTAGGAAGATTACTACAGGCCGGGCGGCACTATCGTCGTTCACGACGATCGCGCGTTCAAGTAAGCTTTGCTGCGCGCGCGCCACCACTAAAACAAACGCTGCCTATTCTAACCTACCCTTACCTAACACTCCTTACCTAACCAAACCTGACCCCTAACCCAACCTAACGTTTCTAACCTTACCTAACCTAACTTAATCAGCGATACAGCAAGCAGCGCGGCTCACCAACTTAAACGCCGCTCACACGCACACGATCTGCGTACACAAACACTCACACAAATCCGTCGTGAACGACGATAGCGCGGCCAAGCGTCAAATGGCTGGGAAAAGGAAGAGCATTAAGCACCCCAAGCCGCTCGAACAGCCACCACAATGTATCAATCAAAAATCCATACACGGCTGACTCGAACGCTTGCAAACCTTTTCCGGCCGAACACTGATAACGGCAATAATTCCTCACCAAGACACATGCGGGTATGGAGCAGTGCCCTGGAAAGGTCACGTGTTAGCTGTCTCGTAGCTACTGCTACCCTACGTACCTACTGGAACTCGCTTTGGACGAGCTTTAAGCAAAGACCATTGGGTGCCTACGTGTGGTCAATATTTCGCCAGATTACGAACGTACCGAGGTCATATAGTGCGAAGGTGATATTTGCTCATCAGGATACTGACTGCCTGAAAGTTAGAACAATTAAGGAAATGCGCTTTGCGCCTTCGAAGTAGGATAGAAAAATCAGCTAGGCCTAATTTGCCGGCAAATGTGATTTGCAATCGTCCTGGCCACAAACTGTCCAATATGCACAGCTTATGGCAGCGCATACTGTAACTAATCAGAGGCCAAGCTAAGTACCGTACAGAAGGTACCTACACAAATTGAACTTTTCATGATGGAGAACGTAGGTACAAAAGTGCGATTGGATGTAACGAACTGACGTCACGCGCGACGTAGCTTGAGTCACGTCAAAAAAAATCGTTCTATATTATATTAAAAGGACTCTGACCTATACCTAGCATACGCAACCATCGCCGTAGCTGAGAGCGTGGCAGAAAGGGACGGCATAGATATACCTACCTACATGATAGGTTCGGCTTCAACCTTGCAACACTGGTAGCTCAAATAGGTATTTCCAAGAAAATGAGGAAATGAAAACTTGACACGCAGACACAACTGAAAGTAAAGGATTACTAGATTACGAACTAGATTAGTTCAAGCTTCACATGCCTCGACACTGTGGTGTAGGGGGTAAAAGTTATGGGTCATATAGGCAGTGAAGCGACACCGGGACCGCACGATGGATGAACCACCGCGTAGTGGGCAAAAGGCGGCGCATTTTTAGAAAATAGAAACGATGAGGAAGAACAAAAAATATGAAACTAGAAAACAAAAATAGTAAGAATCTTCATCAGGTACGCATTCAAACATCACGCAAAGCTCATTAAAACATTACATGGTGCATAAATGAACGGGGCTAACCTCTAAGTTATAAACAAAGGAGATATAGCGAAGTGGGCATAGGAAGCAACATATCCCGTGAGCGTAACTAACGCCATTACCTCGAATCAATTTAGGGATATTCTAGCGTCCTTTACTCCGGCCTATCGATGCCGGAGTGCTCCAGGGAAAATCCGTGTTGGTGATGCCAGAATGTGAACCAACGCAGCCGGAGGTACGATACCGTACCTGACAATCACGTCTTCACTATCGATATGATCAAGCGCAGGGTTGTTTGGTTTAAACAAAAAAAAAGACATGGTTTAAACCAACCAAAAAAATATGTTTTTGTTTTTATTCGATTTGGTTTTCATTCATAAATATTGCAAAATAAGCAGTTTTACTTTGAGATAATATAAAATTTTATTTACAAAACTGAAATGATGAGTTAATATGTTTTTACTTAGGAATCCGCTCAACTGTTAGGACAGTTAGGGTCAACTATTGCTAATGTTTAATAAAGACCTATAACCTATTGAATTTTGTGTAATGTCATTTCAGAGATGCATTTCTAATTATAATCTGGAATGCTAACAGCTACTGAAAATTAGAAGTAGTAGTTAAAGTTGCTATTAGATAGCTAGTGAGCTCATGAGAAGGAAGGATGTAGGCTTATAGCCATGTCAGTTTATTTAGTTCAATACTCTGTTTTTAGTTAGCTAGTAGCTAGCTAATTTTGTCAATTTGTATTCTTAATTTGAAGTGTTTTCAAATTTTTCACAGCATTTTATAATGCAATTATTATAAATCATAGTTTGTCTGCAGTTTGGATATTAAATGCAGCCATAGCAAATACAGGTAGGTACTCTGCTAACTGCTTTTTCTTAACCCCTTTTCTCAAAGTCATTCTTCTACAATAGGAAGTTGAAATGAAGCGACTAAAATTGCCGATGGTTAGCTAACTACATGTTTACAAAGCAAAAAACCTTTTAAAAGTTGGATAAAATTCCTAAACTAGAAAAAATAACAAAATATTCAAAAAACCAAACAAACCCAATTTTTTTTTTTTTTGTTTTAACCGAAAAAAATAATTACTTTTGGTTTAAACAAAAAAACCGTTGTTTTTGCCAACCTTGATCAAACGGGCTCAAGTTTACCGAAATTACATGCGCGACGGTTAGCAGAAGCCTCCAACAATATACGGTAATACGTTTCAAAAATGCAGAGTGTGAAGGTCCTCAAGGTTGACACCATGGCGGGATGGCAGTAAGAGGAACCATCGAAAATCATCGACCCATGGTAGGGGCCCGAAAAAATGGCGGACGCTTGGTAGAAACAGCTAAAAGAACAATAGAGCCAGCGTGGGGACTCGTATACCCAGTCCTGAGACTCCAAACGCACATTCCTTCACACAAAGAGCATCAGTGAGTTCGTCACACACCAGCCTGCAGTGAGATGGTCTCCTGTGGCTCACAGTATGGCGGGTATCAAATTCCAAACATCTGGTAAGGGACACAAGCGCTCGGGTGCGCACATGCAGCCAAAGAACTACCTACCCAGACACACACATCGGAAACAAATGCAAGCAGAATACCAAATCTGCGAGGCACGTACTGCATGTTCGCACATAGCTAATTTTGTTGCGCAAACGCTGAAAAAAAAAAAAAAATTCACCGTGAACTACACATCGTCTATGAAGAATTGTTTCTGCTTTGTATAGGCGCACACCAAATGGGACATTCCGAACCATAAGTTAAAATGCAGTGTAATTAGTAACTACGGTATTGCTCGGTCTTTGTGCCTAATGTAACTTTAGTGAGAAGTTGTGCCTCGTGCTCTTGTACCATATCGCTATGCGTATCCAATAAAGTGTATTTATATTAGTCTAGAATCATTCTACGCTAAACTGAACCAAGGTCACACATAATTATCTACACCACTGACTTCGATATAAAAAGTACCTACACAAACATCGTGAGTTCGCACTTCGCAGCTCACGATTCGGGGAATAGACTACAGGAGTGGGGCAAACGGAGCTCTGCGCCAGCGGAATAACACATGCTCATTGTCGTCACCTTTTCAACTACATATTATGAGTAGGTAGGTAACACCCAACAACCACGAAAGGTTTGAATCCTTCACATCCCGGTAAGGAAGCGGCACTTCTTTCGCACTGAAGTGTAGCTGACCTGAACAACAGGGGCGTTGCAACACGCAGGGGCGCGCCGCTACAGCGCCCCCCAAACTGCTGCCCTCATATGTTGGCTGTTATTGCCTCAGCAGTGGCGCAAGTGCGTGCATATCATAATTGCTCAACAGCTTCGCTTGGACTCGCCAGTGCTGAAGTCAAGGCACGAGGCTTTATCTTTGTATTCCATCCCCGCCTTCCCTATGCCGGAATCACACGCGGCAGTCCCACGCTGAACTTATATGAGGACGTTCACGTCGCATGTCGTTCCGGCTACAGACTTTAACCGTCTAACGGGACGACGTGCGCGCTGGCCGTCCGCTCAGAAGTTGAGCATGCGACTATAAAGTGTGATCCGTGCATTACAAACCTGACGTCCCTTGCTCTGTGGCTATCGCGAAAGAACGCCGAGTTGCTGTAAAAATCATACTCTTAATCATCCCATTAATTAACCACAGATTCGGAGTCGGTTGGACTAAGCCCGACTCCGACGCTTTCAAGTCCAGCCAGTGACCGACTCGGCATCCTTGTACCTCCTAACGCCTCCGAGTTTTTCGCAAAATAGACCAATTTGCACCGACTCCGACGACACGCTCGTGTATGGACTCAGACTCTGCACTGATAGTCCTACCAACGAAGACCACGCGCCCTTGAAGGGTGAAAAGATCGGAAATAATTCCTTCCCATTCACTTTTCCAGATCTGGTAATATATGCAATAAGTTACGGTGGTAAAAGAAAACCTTCATGCCGCGGAATGACTGAGGCACGCTTCGCGTCTCTCCTCTTCTACGTGACGCGCCGCTTTTATTTCAAAAAGAAAGTAGGCCACATTTAATGCAGCGGATTTGTCTTGGTTGCTTGGGCTACGTAGCGAACGGATATCATGTGGCAGTCAGTCGCTTCAGGTAGGGTCATTACTGTGCATGAGTTTTGCTCAGGACACGAGTCGCTGTCCGTGCTCATTTTTTTTATACCGCAATTTACCTTGCGGCGGATGAAAGTAACATCGATAAAACCTGGGGAAAGGTACTACAATGAGATTCATTATTTACAGAAATACATCGTAGTCGCGGGAACTCATCTTGTTACGTTTTAATGAACGAAAGTATGGAAAAACAGATTATAGCATTACTTCAGCGCGAGTTTGAAGATAAAAAGAAATGAAGTGGGCAGGTACCTACCCAAGTGATGGAGAGTTCTAAGCAATAGGGCAAAGGTAACACAACATATAGAGTGCTTTCGGTATACCGGTACCCACCATTGCAGAGGTTTAGTCCTTTCCCAAAGTGAAATCGAATATAAGCTAGGATAGGTTCCGTTCCGTTAAAATAAGCGCACAAATAACAGCATCATTAGCATTAATGCAACTTGATACGGCACAGCATTAAAATGCAGCGGTCAATTTCAACAGAGCTACTATAAAAGTATAGGTAACATAAAATTACATGTCATGGTACTACTATACAAGTAGGTATTGGTAACATAAAATTACATGTTACGGTACTGTCACTGTCAAATCTAGTACAGCTTTCTCGACATCTGCGTATCGGAAACGCTCCGCTCGTCATGAAACGCAATAATAGCATCGTCTATATCGTGGTCAACAAATTTCTCATATTAAAAAACACTTCCGATTCTGAGGCGATGAGGAAACAATAATAATTTGGTAACATTACGAAGGTAACTTTCACCCGGGAGACCTTTAGCTATAGCGCAGTACAACCATGGCTATAACGCAGGAGTGTGTGGTGGCGGAAGCACATTGACATTTCAGAGAACATGGGCGACGCATAGCCTAGGCCTAACTACACTGTAGGCATGTAAGGGACATCGCTTTTGTTTCATGAGATAGTGAGCTGGCGAGCGGCAAACATATGGCAGTTACGGAGAATTAAGAAACGCTAGAATACTAGTAGTAGAGGGAGTTACGGTACTATAGCGCAGTGATGCAATACCTATTCGTTGATCGCACAGTAATTAAGAGAGTGAAAGCCAAATAGGTGTGACTAAGAATGATATAGGGGCCAGAAGGGTGTGACGGAGTGGTGGGTATTCAGAATTATTCATTTATACCATGAACATACCAACAGTTGCACGAAAATGAGCGAGTGTCCGCACGCGTGGATAAGCGCGGGTGGTGGGGATCCGCACGAAGAAGCGACTACAAGGAACAAAAGCAACCATCAACCGCAATCCCAAGAACAAGACAAACTATCAGGCGCAGTCCCGGGAGCAAGTAGGTACACTAAGCGCAGGCCCAGGAACAAGACAAACTATCAGGCGCAGTCCCGAGAACAAGTACACTAAGCGCAGTCCCAGGAACAAGACAAACCATCAGGCACAGTCCGTCAGTGGGGAGATAGGGGAGGGGCTAAAGCCGACCCCCGTAATGAAGGTCCAGCGGACCACACCCTCTGATGGACCAAGGGCATGGCAGAGCAGGCCAGTGTCAGGGGCGCACACGCGATGGGTGCCGCAACACGTCGTCGACATGCTACAGACACACCTCACACCAGCGCCATCACATTACAGTCCTTATAAATAGAGCAGCGACTGCTGTGTGGGCTCTTAACTTTTACAGCGCACGAGGCTCGCTCGTCACGCCAGTGATGGTCGAGTGTAAATAATGACGCCTTATCTTCAATGGAGACTTTTGGTCTATAGCGCGGCGACGGAAAATGAAAAGAAAACACTAAGTATTATCTCAAACGGATACTGTGGTCATGCAGGGAGCATAGCACAGTGACTGCTATAGTACGGCCTTGAAAGACTTTATAATAATAATAATTTTTATTATTTATTTTTATCTAAATATCGTACCGTACAAGAGAAAGGAGTAACCGAAAAAATGAGAAAAATTCAGTAAACTATGCGCAGTGAGTAAAACGTTAAGGAATACTGAGATACGGTACGTACTGTGGGACAACCGACTACCGTATAGCAGCGATAGTCTACAGTCCTCCGGGGAAAAAAGTTACAGGTATTTACCAAATTTTTACTAAAAACCGCTCGATTACATTTTCAAATGGAGAAAAGAAGGGACATGAAGTATGTCAAAGGAGAGCGGTAGGTAACCGATGCAAAGGATTACCGAGTAGGGGTCCATCAGCTAGACTGTATCGATACCGCCACAAGATTACTTTCTTGACGTTTCAAACAAAAAAAAGACGTTCATCGGCCTAGTATGGCACTAATTGAAACGTGACCATATGGCCTTCCTGGGCGCAAAAAGGCCAAATCCCCCCCCCCCCCCAATAAATGTCTCGTGGCGATCAAGTACAAATTGGCATGAATAACAGTTGCGAATAAGTCACATTCACCAAACTCATAGATAGAAAGTTGATACGTTAGGTAACGGAAAAGGGAAGAGACCTTTAAGTAGGTAGCTAGGCTACAGCTCCGTCCACACTCTCAGTCTTTACATAGCTATATCAACAACGAACATAAAACCATTAATATGCAAAGACAAATAGTTCTGCTCCGCGACCAGATTCCAGACTAGTAGAAACATCTCAACCTATCCTCTGCAGCCCCAACTATTCCACTGATTAGCTATGTGCCAGTCATCGTCAAGCTCATTCTTCGTGGTTTGAAATCCACTACTTTCTTTAGTGAAGCATCAAAAACGTCTCAGGGGCAAACGTTTCTAAAGAATTACGGCAAAAAATAGCGATAAACACCCATGCGCAAATGACAACAGAAAAACTCATTGCCAGCAGTATTTTCAATGAATATTTGGGAGTTAATTGACAATTACGTAATAAAACTATTTTTACTGTATAGATTTCATCAACAATTTTGCCGTTTAACGAGTGTTGTTTTTTTTTAGTTTTCCAGCACGATGCATGACTCGAGCACGCCGAAAGTCCGGTTCAAGGCGCGTTCGAGTTCGCAGCAAGACAGAAAACGCGGGAGTCGCTAGACGTTTGCTAATATCGTAAGCCAAAAAAAAAATCTTAAAAACAAAGCACGGAAGACCGATGATAAGAACAGCAAGCTGGTAAAAAAAGATGAGCAAAATAAAAATGACCGCTAGAAGTCTGAAGAGGCAAGAAGCACAGTAGACACGAAAGAATGATACCTAACCCGCCAAAGCTAAGGTAATCAATAGGATCCCGTCATATTATTGTATTATGTAAGTGTGAGCCTCCCTAGCCTCAACAACAGCGTTTCTTCAAGAGTAGAAGAAGAGAAAGTAACATTCAGCATGTCGACAGAAAACTGGACCCCATACACGAGGGTCTTCCCACATAGAATAAGTTTGCATAGTAACAGCTGGTTGACAAAGAAAGGAAAAAAAAGGCAGCGCCATCACTACGACTATGAAAATGGAAGAAAGCACAGTGGGCAAAAGAAGACACGTCCAACAAAACTAGCTACGGCTAAGGTACCTAACCTACACGCGGGGCGCTACCTATAATCCGTAACATAAGATGGGCGAACGTAACTAACCTGGCCCCTAACCCTGAGAAATCTCCATTATATACGATGGGCGAACCTCAGTCTTTAATCCAATACCCATCAAGGGTGAAATAAATGCAATGCACAACAAAGCTTATGCTCCCCATCAATTAACCTCAACACACCAACTGTCCTTCCTCTTTTCAATTAAAGAGACTTCACTAACGTACAAATGAATGGTTTGTGTGGAAAAGTTTCAGGGTGTTTATTCCTAAGGCTATTATTTTCCGGCAGATTGTCTTCCTAACCAGGGAGTACGGCCCAATTAAGCCGAGCTGTCAGCCATAGGTACTCTACAACTTGGATTGTCTTCTAGGCGATTTTTGCTGTAGCCCGGGAATAGAGCGACGAAAAACACAATTCTCACAATCAACAGGGCGAGAGGAATCCTCCACCGGCATTGTCAACAACTGCTGCGTAATCTCCCGCAGATAGTGAAGCCCCAAAACAGAACAATTTTGAGGATTAACGAACGACGATAACTGGTGTTCTCCATTGAGAGATTTCATCCGTCGTGCGTCAGCAGATAGCGTAGGTCCTAAACATTTGATACTGTTAACATCAAACGTAGGCTGTAAAAAAGTCGATATTACAATAATTACATACATACCAGAATGATTAGGTATCTCCAGTGGTACGGGGACTTACTCCATGAACATTATAATTGAAGACGACTCAAGACGAATCAGAATCAAGAAGCATCTAAGGAACGGATTATACCCCAATACCCGGTGAAATTTGCAGTGAGTTAATAGAAAACCGGCGTCCTGGTCGCGCTATCGTCTCTCACGACGATTTGTGTGCGTGTTTGTGTACGCAGATCGTGTGCACGTGAGCGGCGTTCAAGTTGGTACGCCGCGCTGCTCGCTGTATCGCTAGCGATTAAGTTGGGTTGGGTTAGGTTAGGTAAGGTTAGGTAACATTAGGTAACGTTAGATAACGTTAGGTTAGGTAACGTTAGATAACGTTAGGTTAGGTAACGTTAGGTAAGGCAAGGTAAGGTTAGAAAGGTTAGATTGGGTGAGGTTGGGTTAGGGAAAGTTAGGTTAGAAGGTTAGGTAAGGAGGCTAGGTTATGTAAGGTAAGGGTAGGATAGGTTAGGTTTGCCTAGGTAGTGTTTATTTTAGTGGTGACGCGCGCAGTAAAGCTTACGTGAACGCAAAATCGTCGTGAGAGACGATAGTGCGTCCTGGTCGTACGCTTCATACCTGGCGCCCAAATCTCCCTCCCTCAGTCTTCACATAACAAGTGCCTACCTACTTATTTACCAGCGCATATCTATGAAAGCTCAGTATTTTTTATTTCTACCTGACAGCTAAGCTGATAAGGCAGAGATAAGAACTGCACCGATGAGTGGTAGCATAAAACTGTACGGTGAAAAACATATCGCTAATGTTCAAAATAGGAACTATATACGGTAGGTAGTCACTAGGGGTAAGAAACGATAGTTTTCATTAACATCTATCTAACGCCGAAAAACTGGCGATGCACCACAAGGTGCGTAGGCTTAAACTATGAATAGCTATAATAATAATAATAATAATTCTGATTTAGTTAGGCTCGCCCATCATATGTTTTGGGGCCCGGCGACCCCAGGGTCGTGTTGGTTACCTCAGCCATTAGCTAGGCCTTCGGGACGTCTGTCTTTCGTGCCCACTTTGCTTTCTTATCGATTTCATACTCCTACTTGCTCATACTTTATTCTGTTCTTCCTCTTCTTTCCCCGACTTGCTGTTCCCATGTGCGTTGATCCTGTGTGGGAACACTTTCATGCATGGGTTCCCCGTTTTTATTGACATACTTTATGTCCCTTGCTCTTTCCTCTATGATAGGTATCGTTCCGCTCGGAAACAGAGGCTTATACTTTCTGACTATAACTTACTTCTGACTCTGATGCCATGGCCAGTATTCACAAACTCAAACTCCTGATTCTAGCCAGTTTCCAGGGTCGGTGATTTTTTTATCATTTCTTTCAATAAAAAAATTATTTAGCCTAAATTTTATTTTTATATTTATTAAAATTCAAAGCTAAGAATCATGCTAAATAGGTAAAAAACTAATTTCAACTACAGTATTTTGAAACCAAGCAGTAGGAAGTATTGGAACCATAGGCTACCATAGAGAGTTGTACAATGTTTCAATATGTGGTGAAACAACCCACGAAGCGTGAAACCTACCTACCTATTCAGTTAGCTACTGTATAGGCCTACCCACCGTATGTCCCAGCAATAACTAGATGATCTGCAGTTGCGGACAAGTCAAGTCAGGTAGTTTTGGTTTAAATCAGCTTTGACTACCCATGCGAACGTGCCCTAATATAGAAGGTAGGTATCTATGTAATGTCTGTACAATCATCAAACATATTTTCTGCCCGGGGATATCCTGATGAACCTCATTCTTGTTAGAATATCTTCGGCTCCACGCTTCCAGGGTTGCCACTTTCCTTGTTTGAAACATGTTTAGAATCATTTCTTGATGGTGTTGGACAGAGATACGGTACGCTAACACATTGCCTGCAAGTTGGTACACCTGCCTACCAACATCTGTATCAAATCACCACATGTTGGTACATATGTGGCACAACAATTATGTTTCAGAAACTTTGAGAAACCTGCTCTCCTGCTGTAAATGTAATAACATGTTATTCATTGAATAATATCATTTTTACAATGCACATACCTAGGTTAATTAATCATAAATATCATAAGTTTTTTTAGATGTAGCTACTTAGGGAAATACCTACTAGTATTTATCAACAGGGAAACCAGCAAAAGTAATATCTTTTCTCAGCTCACTCAGTAGCTGCATAGACATTTTATGTCATAAAACAATTGTGAAATGGAAGTTCAAACTAATTTTCATGTATCATAATTGATGCAAATAGTTAGAATGTTCCAATGTACACTTTTGCAGTGGTAAGCGTAAGGCAGAGTACCTCTGTCGGTAGCACCTTGACCCGCGATTTGAGGTAGCACTCGAGGGGACTCCAGATCAGGAGGACGTGTTGAGTCGTCACACTATTTA
>LQNS02278178.1:5029808-5083254 GCA_001587735.2 Parhyale hawaiensis | reverse complement strand
TCCTCCTGATCTGGAGTCCCCTCGAGTGCTACCTCGAATCGCGGGTCAAGGTGCTACCGACAGAGGTACTCTGCCTTACGCTTACCACTGCAAAAGTGTACATTGGAACATTCTAACTATTGTGATAGCATTGGTCATAGCTCATTTCTGTGATTTAGGAAAACACTGATTATTAGCGTACCTGACAGTGTCGTTCTTACACAGGTCGATTACATCGTGCCTGTGTTGTCGCCGACCTTCCTGCGGCAGATCTCCGGCTGGGCCGCAGCTGACGGGTTTGCTCCAGATGCTGCCGGCGCTGCTGCTGCTCTCCTCAATCGCTACGTATTTAGACTGACGCTCGACCAGTACGTGGCTATGGCTGCGAGGAACAAGCGCTGTCGACCAGTTTGTTCTGCTAAATATAGCCAGGAGGTTTGTAACGTCCGCAACCCGTTTGACATTTTCTCTGAAAAGTTTTGTACGCGTTTATTGACCAATGAGAGTGCTGAAATCGTATTGTTATCACTCGCGAACGAAACGAAAGAGGTGATAATGTTGTTGTTGAAGATTTAAGTATATTTTTTTGTAGATACATATATTTGTACATATATTTTTCTGTCCACCCAATGGTGGTCGAAGGAGTATAGCAATCTTCATAATTTTTTGTAGGGAGTTTGGTGGGATGCCACAAGGCATCCCATCTTTCTTATGTTATTATCAAGAGATCTACACGAGACGGTTAGCGTGGAGCTAGCCTTGTTTGACACAGCATCCATATGAGAATCTAGGATTAGCTGGCCATCAAAAATTACTTCGTTGAATTTGCCCCCATCGCCGGGCGCCGATGATGGTCTTACGCTACGAGGCTTTCTAGTGTGTAAGATTCTTTCATTACTGAAGATAATAAAGTAATATATGCTTTATTGGAGCAAGGCAAAGGTGAGATGTATAAACAGCAGTGCGGGTCTATATACGCGCTCAGAAACTTTTTGGGGTGCAAGAGGTATGCGAGTAAAATATTTTTGTGTATTTCCGTGAAAGCCATGTAATATTTTTTATATTGTGTGCAACTCAATGCGTGTATTTTTCAAGTGCTAACTTGAATATTTAACACGACAGTGGAAGTATCCATCACTTATGTTGAAAAATATCAGCTAGAATTCATCTACTAGCCTATTGCGCTCTTCAAATTAATCATATCAGGCTCGGGAGCCACAGATTGCCGACCCCTGGCTTGTTCCTACCAGAAGTCTGCGTCTCAAACCCGCGGCGCTGGTACCGCACGCCACTATTTGCTAAGTCCGCGCCTCTTGAGCAATTTCTGTCCCGCGGCTCTGTGCCTGTCAGGATGATTGTGTGTGAGGTTGTACTATACCTACTGCAGCCTGCTAGTTTTCGTGAGTACGGTAGTCCAGCTTTTTTGGAAGTGGTTGTTACACTGCAGAAAGACAATAAAATATAGCACTTCACATCAGCATAGATCGTGTCTAACCGCCGATATCGTTCTAGATTTACAGCCGGGGTTCACACGAAGCCTTTGGTGGTACCCGTATATGGCACAAAGTGTTTGAAAGCTTTGTTGCGCCCTTGGTTGACGCAACTACATAGCTAACAAAAGCGTTGCTAGAATGTTAGCCCTGATATTAGCTGGTTTTTAGCAAGTGTTACTAGTGAAGTTTTCTGTCTCGGAAGATTTGGAGTGAAATGGAACTACGAACACTTCGCAATTTGTTGCAGTTTACGATGAAGCAACGAAACATTCGGACTCGTGACGAGCTCTTAACTGTGGCAAGAAGTTAATGTTAAGCCGCCCATAGGAATTAAGACGGTGTCGTCCAAATATATGGTTCTAGTGCCTTCTGTGTTGCAGGTGTGCAGATCGGAGCTGGTAAAAACGCAAGGCATCCTGCAGGTGGTGACGGTGTGTCAGGACCTGCTTGGCGAAGCAGCAGTGCCTGATAAAAGCGTCGAAACCTTTGCTCATCTCTTACTGAAGTCCCAGGCTGTCATTTCGTAATCGCTGTGCAGGATAGCGAATGCGGAACAGATTCTTCTGGAGAACATTGAGGAAGAAGTCGCAGTGGTGGGTGTGGTCTACCATGCCATGCGCTGCGGCAGTGCTCGAGTCCCATGGTGACGAAGGTTTACACTGATGTTATGAAAAAACATTGTGGTAATTCAATGGGGAAATAATGGCATTGTGGTAATTTAATGGAGAAATAATGGTAGCAAAAATGCTCAAGAAAATTTACGTTTATGTGTGACAGTGTGATGGTCTAGCTATAAATTTTCTGATGCTATCATACCGCTACACCACTTGTTAGCTCGTGTTAGTCGTCGATGGAAGTCACCGAAATGTGTTGTGAAGTTATTCATTATTTGTTCGGTGATAACGGATATTTTATGGATTGTTATATATCTAGACAAGTATTCAGTTCATTTATCGTAGTAGGAAGTGGCACCCCTGAGCTAGGTTTTGTGAACCTCTTGCATTCATGTCCACTTTGCCTCTTTCCATCTTCATACACCTCCTTCCAACCTTCATACACCTCAGCTGCAAAACAAGCCATACGAATGTCGACTAAAAGAACTGGGTCTGATCTCTCTCGAGCAAAGACGACTCAGGGGGCAACTAATAGAAACAGTCAAGTACTTCAATGGCTTCAACGACGTACCTAAAACTGGGCTCTTTGAAAGAGACTTCAATGATCGCTTGCGAAACAACGGTCAAAAACTCAAGCATAAAGCTCGAAGATTGGCCTTAAGTCAGCAGTTCTTTGCGTATTTCATTGTCAGCATTTGAAATAGACTCCCTTCCGATGTTGTTCGAGCGGAGTCAGTCAACGCGTTTAAAAATAGTCTTGACATTCATTGGGAGAGACATCCTCCACAGCTATGAACTCCTCCTCCAGGAGTCGCAAACTCTTAACGGCCAAAGCTTCTGAGACCACCTTAATCCGTCTTCTTCTTTATCCCTCTCCAACTACACAGTTTGATATCTATGTGCTCCGCATTTCAGCGGCTCTTGATCGTGCTTGCGTGCATTCATGATTGTCTCTGGCAGGGACTCTACCCCCCTTTTTTTCTCTTTTCCCCAGTCCTTTATATCTTACTAACATAATGGCAATAGCTCTTAGAGGGCCGGGGCGTAAGTTCCGGTGTCTCTTTGGGAATGGGCGTATTGGTTCGTCTACTGTCTCCTATCTAATCTACTAATGCTGCTTCCTCCTACTCTTCCTTTTCGTTCCCAACTTGATTGTCCCATATGGGCTGGTCCTGTTTGAGAACACCCTCGTGCGCGAGTTCTATGTTCTTTTTTGTGTTGCCTACTATGTCTCTTCCTTTTATGCTTAATTTGTATATCATGATGCCGTCTGGGACATATTGTGGCATGCCCTTTCCCTGCCACAATATGTTTGGGCATCACGCACCCAAGGATCCCTAGTGCCTTCTCCGCAGGGGATATAGCATCTGGCCGCAGTTCCTGCTGAGAAGGTTAGTTTTGTAGAGCTAGATAGGTTCTCTATATTTCCTTTCTGTCCTGCGAGGTGGGACGCCGATCGAGGTGACTGACTTTTTCTGCGGGGCTCGCCCGTGCGGAGGGCCACAGAAGGGACCGTCCGCACAGGCGCTTCTTTCTTCTGTCTTCTTCTCTTTTCCTCCATTTATTGCCACCTGAGCACAACATTTTGGTGCCGTCTGTAAGCCGAGTAAATCATCTTAGATCGCTATTGATTGTCTAAGTTTCAGAAATAGCGGGACAATACCAATAATAATGCATATCATGATATAATATTTGTACATTTAGTTTCTTTTAATAATACGGACCAGTGTTTGTTAATATTGTAGGACATTATTGAGTGGGGCAGTTCCAGCGAAATTGGTCAATTTCAAAACCTCATTATTATTTTTACCGTCTCCACCTAAAGGGATCCTGTAGGTTACTTCTTTGCTTGGTCTTAGGAACATCCTTCCTCTGTGCCCTCTGTGCTTCTTTCCAGCTTCTTACTTCTACTGATCAGTCTTTCTTTTTTCCCTGACTTGTTTCAACCATACACATTGATCTGTGAGGGATCACCTTCGTGCATGGAATCTACTTCTATCTTATCATGCTTTATGCCTCTTCTTTTCCGCTTGTAAAACAGTTAATTTGTTCTGGAGTAGGGAGGCTTGAACTAAGATAATGAAATTAACTTCTCCGAAACTTCCGTCATGATCGTTATTTCCTTAATTTGGATTGAGTTTCATACATTAGTCTCTCCGGGACGCCTTCAAGGGTAGCGAAATCAACTTTTATGACTGAAGGCTTAGACAAGCTTAGGCGTATCTCGATGGAACTGACCCAAGCGATGGCACCTATAGTGCCTGCATATGCTAGTGAGTGCAATATAGATAACTGTCTTCCACCAGTACAAAATACATTTAAATACAAATATCCAATTCCCGACAATTGAAATGTAAGCTCCTATGTGATGAAATGATTACGGCAACTACGTACCATTGTTTAAGTCTTTGGTTCGACTCATCACGGAATAATATCTTTGTGTTTTAACAATCTGTGACAGCAAGAAATTGTGGATGACGGCTGTTAGAAATAACGGTAATTTTGTAATAAAATTATTAATCTCGACATATTTAGGATTTGCCGAATTTGAGAAAAAATGAGTTAATGCCATAGTTTTGATTTTTGAACATTCTCTTGTATCAACATTTCAATAAATGAATAAAGTTGCCGTGATGCCTGCAGTCCTCTCTAAAAGCAGCTTGTGATGCAAGTTGCGCGTTGCTTTGAGGGCATTCCTTGGAATGAGCATGTTGCCAGATTACTCTAGCATATATAATATACATATATTCTATATTATAAAAATGTGCAATGCTAGTGTCGCTTAGTTCTCCTGCGCGCTGTTTTTTGTTTTATATATATATTCCATATTCTAAAACGAAAAATGCCGGGGTACTTCATGTCGCGAAATGCATTTGAGAGGTGCTATTCGTGCCATTAATTCTGAACAAGTGCCGCACTAAATGTACGACGGAGAAAATGCTAGAGGAAAGTGGCAATGACAATGAAACGGGACTTTGAGAAGATAGAAAATTTTTTTTTTGCACACAGTCTATCAACAGATGCTCTTAATGAACAAAAGGGCAAAAGAGCAAGCAACTTGGCCTACACAACAGCAGGGAAATCCCCTCAATGTGGATAAGAGATTCAATAGATTGCCAGCTCAACCATGAAAGCATTGCGCTAACCCAAAAAACTTCATGGCAACCAAACCTTGAATAATTTCTGCGAGTATGTGGTCAACGTTCGAGACCTATCTATGTATACACAAAAAAAAACTGCTGCAAGCAGCTTATCAAATGAAACATAAATGGAGCTAGCTCACGATTTCTAGCCATTGCTGACACTCGCCTAAATGAGAATGCTTGTGGTGCTGAGGTCAAAACGGAAAATTATTCTCTGCTCAGGTGTGGCTGCGAAACCGTAAGTGCGGCAGAGTAGCGCTGTGGGTGAAAGAACAGCTTAGTTTACACGTTTTACAGAAACTGTCTGATAGTATGTGCTGGAAATTTAATTTTAAAACTGGAAAAAATTAAACTGGTTTGTGTGGTGTGCTATCAATCACCGAAATGTGCTTTTGAGAAATTTACGGAGAGAGAGAGAAAGAATAAGCCTTCCCCTTTCTAAAGAACACCCAATCAACACTCAGGATACGGTGTTGTCTCATCACAAACTAATTCGTATCACAACCCGGTTAAGTATGGGTAGTTATGAAGCAAGTGACTCTAAGAATAATTGTCGGAACTGCATAGATATCTGCGAGATTTAAATACCTGTAATAAAAACACTTCGAAGGATGAAACGCTCAACTGTAGTCTGTGAAGTGGGACAATCTCCTAACTTACTCTATTCGAGCTGAAACCATTAACGATATCTTCGAAAGAGTTTTATCAGAAGAAATGCACGAAGTGCCTCCTGATGTTTTTGTGAAGATCCATAAAATGTGCAAGTTAAGGATTTCTTATCCGCTTTACCTTATACGTCGTAAATTATTAGATGCTGGGGGTAATACCAAGCGCTTATAGCAGTGCAATCCGTACTCCGAGCCCCAAAACAAAATGGGCTCCGTTAACGGATCGTCAACAGCGGGGTGTCTTCCAATGAGCTGGCACTCAGTGCCACTAGGCTTCTTGCTCCGGCTTCTATTTTTTTTCTTATAATGATTATTGACATGCAGCCCCGTCGTCATTTACTGACGATACACTAATATTAGCTGCTGTATAATCCGCGGAAAACTGGCCGTTTGTCCAGCGAGTTTTGGAACGTATCTGTCAGTAGTCGGTAAAAAATAATATGACTTATGAAACAGAGTTCGAGTTCCTTAGATGCGGAAAAAATTCATTACTCTTCGAGTCCACAACATATCCTACTGGTGATGGACATGAAATTAAAAGAAAGACGGTTGTAAGAGACCTTGGCGGGAAAATTCTAGACGATACTACCTTTAACGAACGTTAAGTAAAGTTATCGCTCTGGGAAAGGAATTGACTTAATGAGTTTCGCGATCGTTCTCGTCACGCGAAGTAGAGGTGATGCTCATTTTATGGAAGCAGTTAATTCTGCCTAGGATTAAGTACTGTTCTCCACTTTGGATGCCGAGTTCGAGTAAAAACTAGAACAACGGGAAGCAATTCAACGATCGTTCACTGCTAAAATTCGAGGCCTGCAAGAGCACGACTACCGCAAGTGACTTGGCTCGTCTCCTGTTGTATTCAATGCTACGAAAATTCGAGCGCTTTGCAATCATGTTGTGTGGAAAACTTGACACTTTGAATGTGAATGAACGGATTGACGCCAGACGCTGAGATCGGACTGGAAGGAGTTGTAAAGTACGCATTCCAAGCACAGATGATGGCAATACCTTGTCGACCAATATTCGAATGGCTTCATTGTACTGGGAGCAGGAAGATGCCGCGGTATACTCGCAACTCTGTTGATAGGCTATGATTTAATAATAATAAGAAAGTTAAAGTTTTCAAAAATTTGCTGGATCGTCATTTAAGGAGACCAGTGGTCTGTGGTTACGTGTACTGTGGAGATAATTCGCTGCTGACTCTCTCTTTGGTCGCTAACTGCGACCCAACAGAAGAAACCCGGTATTGTTATTCCAAACACGTGCGGTGACGTGGAAAACGTCACCCGGGGTTCGTCCGAAGACCTAATTGGTGGCCAAGGTAAGATGTATCCCAACCGTCGCTTCTTTTAAAACACTGTTGGTGTTGGAGAGGCTCTAACATGTGGGTAGATTCTGTTGAAATTTGCGGCGATACAAATTTATGAACTGTTACTTGGTTATAGTTCTAAATTTTATTATAAGTGTGTTACCGAAGTGTTGTGTCAAGTGTGAATGAGATTTAGTAAATATTGTTAAAATGATTTGCTTCATATTTTATTTCCCTGTCAAATTCTTCTAATGGACGGATCAAATACGGAGTCCTTGCTGATAACAATGTTGATTCTGTGTTGTAAGTACTTTGGCTAGTCTAATATTATTATAATGCTGGCAGTAAATGTAAACATTGAGAATTACTCTTTGCTTGGATACTTGTGATGGTCATAATATAAGTAAGAGATCTTTTGCCTTTATTTATGGGTACAACGCCTTGAACTATGTTGAGTAACGTCCTGTCTGCATGCAGATATGTTTCATGTTTTCTTGACCATTTACATGGGTGAGACTTGAAAAACTCTACTTTTTAATTAACACCTTTATTCAATAATGGTATGTTTCTTTCTAAACATATCCATGTAATATATTAACGTGCTTCTAAAGGTAGTTTTACCACTTCTGTAAAGCTCCTTGCACACGCGGGACGAAACTCTGTAACGTTTCTCCTTACACTTCAGATTCCGGTGATTCTGGCCCGGCTTCGGCTTACCCAACATTTAGGCTGTGAAAAATTTTGCGTAAATTCTGAGCTGCTCCTGTAATTACTCCACTGTGGCAGGTGCCAGTTGCACAGTTTCGATTATCTCTCTTAAGTACGAGAGACTTCAATTTTGCAAAGATACATATTTTAAACCTTTGTTCAAGCACGTTCTCCCTCGGTATAATGACATGTACTAATTGATGATTTTTCCCTAGGGCCTGATGTACACTTACGACTTTCGTCGTGCTACAGAGTACCGACAGAGAGCCAACTCTACCAATTCTATTATGTAGACGCGGCGCGGCTTCAGTTTCCACGTTATTGAACTGTCCATACAGTTAATGAAAATCTCTGCTACTGCTGCTACTTTTACACTTTAGCAGCGCCAAAGGTGAAGTTTCGACTGCCCTTCGTAATTCTGAGTTAGTTTAAATTTGCAGAGACTTTAAATTTTAGGATTTTTAGTGCAGTGTTCAAATGCCTGCTGTCGCCAGCTAATCTGATAAAGTAAATTAGGTTCTTCGCTGGTATCACGAGGAAAGTCGTACGTGTGCAGTCGGGTTAAGATTTTGTGAAGCAATTTAGTCGCAGATAAATGAGCTCAAGGGCTCCTACAGTTTTCAAAGGTTTCTATTGTACGCATTGACAAAAAAAATTGCTGTCATTCGGAAGAGGTGCTTACGAATTTGCACCATAGCCTACCCTTTTTCAGTGGCCGTGCTGTAGAATATGACCTCGCTTGCCCTAGGTGCCTTCAAATTATAAATTGTGTTACTTAAAATAGACAGGCTACTTGAAACTGCTGCTCCCATCGGGCGATGGTTAAGTTAATGAATAAAACTGCTTCCGGTAGTCAGGTAAAACACAACCACCTAGGGTCTGCAGGGGTTCTGTAAATTTTTTAATTACTGTACTTTCAATTGTGTAGTGCTAGTTTACGAACAACATAATCCTGCAGAAATATATGGTTTGAAAAGTTAGGGGAACTACACTTTTCCGCCCTTCAGGCATCGCTGCAATTGGCGGAGACAGATAAACGGATCGAATGACCGAAATCCGAAAGGAATTGTGACCAATGCACTGATCTACAGTACATGAGGTTTGCAGAGACCACGTGCAGTGAATATTATTGAGCATTTTGTGCGAGGTACGACTGCTGACAGACCATGCTAGCGCATAGAAGACAGTGTTTGTGTCGGATTTACAGTTTACACCAATGGAGGAGGTGGGCAAGTTAAGCTGTGGGCCCTCATAAGAGTAGGGTATAGTTATGGCTGCATTATGAACTAGAGCACTCTGAGAGCGCATACATCTTCCAAGTAACGCAACGGTAACGAAAAATTCAGATTGGCTCTGAAACAACTATTTTTTTATGTCAACTTTAATATCTATTTGTTTGTGCCTTTTGATAGTACTAACAGTTTCTGCAATTTTTTTTAAAAATAAGTTTATAACTTTTAGCGTTGTGCTGCTAACAAATATTATGACAAACTTAAGTCAAACATACAAACGAATTACCCGATCGGCCCCTAAATTTAATCATTTATGTCTTTTAACATTACTAGCAACTCCTGCAAATTTCATAAAGATCCATTCAAAAATTTCTGAGTTACTGCTTAACAAACATAAGTCAAACATACAAACCAACCGATCTACACCAAATTTTAGTCATTTATGATTTTTAACATTACTAACAACTCTTGTAAATTTCATAGAGATCCATTCAAAACATTTTGAGTTATTGCGCAACCAAAACATTATGACAAACACAACTCAAACATAGACACAACCCAACCGATCTGCACCAAAATTTAATCATTTATGTCTTTTAACATTACTAACAATTATAAGTTTCATAAAGATAAATTCAAAACTTTTTGAATTATTGCGCTTACAAGCATAAAGTGAAACTCAGCGACAAATATGTGAACAAACAAACAAACAGATCATCGCAAAAATTTGGTCATTTACTCTTTGTGATATACTTAACAACTCATGTAAATTTCATAAAAATCCGTTCATAACTTTTTGAGTTATGGCCTTGAGAAAAATGAGGCAGACAAACAAACAAGCGGATGGACGGTTCTTCACCAAAAGTTAATCATCTGTTCCTCTTAACATACCTAACAATCCTTGTAAGTTTAATCAAAATCCGTCCATAACTGTTTTAGTTATCATGGTGACATAGACAGAACGACAGAATAACCGAATAACAGACAAACTGTCTTAACATACCGACAGACAAACCCGCCGAAAACATAACCTCCTTGGCGGAGGTAAATATATATAAACCATAGATATATGTATGTACCTGATATGAAGATTAGGTTGAGATCCCTTTAAAATACTTCATTATCTCAAGGTACGAACATAAAATATCACAGAAATGCACATAGTCTACATGGCATAATGATATGGATCACACTAAGGCATTCAAAAATAAATTTCATTACAGTGACGCACGATATCCATAATCTAGCAATATAAATTACTTGGGAAACTTCATGTATGTAAAGTGTGAAGGTCTGCAGTAGAAGAACACCAGAAAACTTCCGTCAGTCAAGATTATTATCATATTTTCACATATAATGTCTTTCAAAACATCTTCATATGCTCGTATCCCTGTCTGAAGTGTTTTTTACATTCCCCAGGGAGTTTATGTTTCCGTGTAATTTGTCGGTTTGTTTGTCTGTTACCAAGAAAACTCAAAGAGTTATCGACTAATATTTAAGAAATATTCAGGAATTGTCAGGTATGTTAGGAGGAACAGATTATAAACATTTTGTAGAGATCCCTTCAACTGTTTGTTTGTCTGCCTCTTTTTTTTTTATTGGTAACATAACTCATAAAAGTTATGGACGGAGGTTCTTGAAATTTCTATGAATTGCTAGAAATGTTAAATTCACAAATGACCAAATTTTGGTCGTTTGTGTGTTTGACTATACATCTGTTTGTCTTAGTGTTTGTCAGGATATAACTCAAAATGTTACTGACGGATTTTCAAGAAAATCACAGAACTTGTTATTAATGTTAAGAGGCACAAATTATCATATTTTGGTGGTAATAAAAAATCCTAGTTTCAGGACTAATATGATTGTTTCGTTAACACCGCTTTGCTTGGCGGAAGTATGCCCTCTCAGAGGGATTTAGTTTCCTATTTCTTTCTTTCGTCTAGTCTTTACTTTTGATTTTCTTTCTTCTAGAGAGGGCCCCTTGGCAGGGGGACCCGAGACAATAGCTACAGTACCCCCTTTCAATGCCGGCTCTAATGGCTAGGACATCTCGATGTGTGAGACAGAAGTTGTTCTTGACCAGAGTGCCAATGGATTTTACTTGGATACTGACTCGCCGAGAAAATTGAAGGTTCTTCAGTAAGCGTTCATCATATGATCTCGCATAGTAAATTTCTCATAGAGAACGATCACTGCTGCAAAATTGTGGGTTTTTGCACAGCTGAAATGAGAAGTTTAGAAGCTTTTTTGCCCCAGATCAAACTACAGTGTTAGAAGTGAGGCAGAATAAACGCTGTATTAGTAGAAAAAGTGATGTTTGATGGCGAGAACAATGAATCAGGCCTGCTATTCAGAGTACTGTATAATTCCTGAATGTAAAAGTCACAGGTTAAGTCTTTATCAATACACATTTCAAATGTCTTGACAAGATCGAGAGGCTTGATAGAAGCGTTATTAAAGGTGACATAATAGACGGGATTTTTTGCATACCTGCTTAGTACCAAATATGATAACTCTTACTGCGAACAATTTTCAATGCGTTAATGTGATACCAATATTCCCTAGTTGTAGCGTGCGAATGAGTTGCAACACTTCCATCCCTGCAAAGAACAGCACTGTTGTTATATTTCTAAGGCTACCGTATCGAAAAAACCGCGTAGCACTTTTACAAGTAGCGATCATTTAGGATACTGATAGCCAGGCCCGTCTCGAAATAACTCCACTGAATGAGGAATTTTCGCGTTTTCCAGGGCAGCAATCAAACTTGGTCTCCGGCGCAACATAAACAAGCTCCGCTGTCTGCCGCCCACGCCCGACCAGCCCTGAAATTAGCCCCATTCCAAACATCATGGAATTCTCGACGTTCTCTGGAAAGGAAGGGAGAAAAGTTCAGCGCTAAAATTATCACTGCAGCTCAATACAGCGATATTTATATTAGGTGATTTATCTCTCTCTTAGCCGGAACTAATAATAGACTTTCAAATAAAACACTGGTAATAAATTTGACCGTTCGCCTCAACTAGGGAAACTGTATGTATTGGTTGGTGCTGCTGATAACTGCTTGCTAGGCTCCAGAGTAGTGCACGGCTGCAGTCGACGAAACATTGGCAAAGCTATATAGTTTCATTGACGAAAGGCTCATGCGACAGCAGCAACCCCTCACCATCCCCACTTCTGGCTGTTTCAGTGCTCTTGTAGTAGACCGCGAATGTCAAAAGCATTAAAATTACTATCCCAAGTACTGAAGAATTCATACAGCTGATGAGGACACGAACATGTGGCCCTGAGCGTGCAAGCGCAACACTAGCACTAGGTACTAGGACAATTCGCTGCAGAACAATTCGGTGCGCGAACATTTCACCGCAAAGACATTTTGTCCAAAAACATGAATAGGTAACCAATGAAACGTCAGAGTGACCAAATCTAATTCCACATCAGCTGAATTAAAGTAAACTAAACTGACCTAATCTAATCCAGCCTTAACCTAATTTCACATTACCTAACTAACCTAACCCAGTGGAGGCGACGGAAAAGAGAATAATATGAAATATTCGAGCAACGAGTCACTTCAGTATCCGTACGTGATCTTCGTCGGCAGATGCCTTAATGTGGACAGAACGTTGATTTCCTTCCAAGTCTTATAGAGTGGTGAACACTAGCGAGAAACAATGAACGCCGCACATATTAATACCGATGAAAAGACGTATTGTTATCTGAGACTAATGGTCACTGGCAATCACTCCCTATTTTTAAAATAACCATTGTTAAAGTTGTTTTGAAGATGAGTAGGCGTAGACTTTTTCTTCTAATTTGGTAGGCTGACCAAGATTCTCCGGTAAATATAGAATGTGTTCGAGCGAAAATCATGCAAGAGTGTACGAGGGCAGTTCGGAGACTACACATAATTTTCGGTCCAGAATGTCAGTATACTGAAGCAATGATTCCAAATGATACTTTATGGTGGCTAGGCTGTGACCGCGTACATGGTCAAAGATGGGCAGCTGCGGCCACCAGTGGCCCATTCACAGCAGTAAAACGGGCACAGGTTGCGAAGCTTCGGCCATTTTTGCTTTTAAAGCTGGTGGCAAGTGGCTGCGATTTTCTATCCCTACAAACGATGGCAACAGTGAGAATGGGCCTGGGTTCAATTGCTAATAGCAGCTGACAAATGTTCCTTACTCTTGAATTCAGAAATAAACGGCGGACTTAGCGTTCGCTTTCACACCGTCCGAAAGCGGCGCAATCAGCTTTCAGCGAACCGAGGAAGTTATGGAAAGTATGAAAGGAGGAACCTTCAAGTGATTTTGGTACCAGCCGCCCTGCGTCATGCTCGATCATATGAGTGAATGGCTGATTTTTTTATACAGATTGAAAATTAAGCTATTTAGTCGATTTTGGTAGGATCAATTAGTGGAAACGGTGAGACTGTTGCACTTAGCAGAGCAATGCATTTGCAGGAAACAAACTAAACTTTGGTGTTAAATGATACATTTCCTCAATGTGTCTCTATTAACTCTTCAAAACCCGTTTTTCGTCCCTATTAATGTTCACTCACCGTTGTAACGGATGTTCAATTACCCGGATCTCGTTGTTCTAGGAGATGCAGCATGATTTTTGAAAATTTTCGGTAAGCAAAATACTGTAGACAACAGAAGTATGAAGATAATTTCATGGTTACTATCTTGAATTAAAAATTCTAATAAAAAAAATACTTATTTCTAAAATCTTAAAAAAGATGACACGCGTCGAATGAACACAAGCATTCAAACACCGACTGCACATCATAGACGCAATCAGGGCCGTTAAGCCTTTAGAGGTCATATGCACTTCAGAATTTGGTGTCCCATATATGTGTAATTCAAAATATAAACATACAAATCAAACAAAATAATATCTATCAACATGAAACGGAACAGACAAACTAACAGTAACAAAGAAATTAGGGTTTACTTGTTTATGAAAAATGATTATAAATGATGAATATGAGGTGCCCCTTCCCACGATACCCTAAGCATGTGCTTATTTTGCTTAGTGGTTAACCCAGCCCTGGACACAGTAATTGCCACTTGCCATGGTAACTGAGCTTACCACAGACATCACATGTCTGCGAGATTAGTACAGTAGCGATTTTCAGTGCACTACATGTCAGTGAAACATTGCTTATGTTGTGATCTTGCAATGTGATTCATAAAAGTTTTATTTTTCTACTTTCCGTGTCGCAGGCAGCCACGGTGCCCTACCAGCTTTCACCCAACTGACAATTAGCATTGTGGATAAGATGTTCATAAATATGGTTTGGTGATGGAAAGAGTACCGATATTGATAATTCATGATCTTTGCAACGCAAACTAGTACTGTTTCGTTAAATTTACGAGCGCTGGTTTCGCACTGATAAAAGAAATAGGGAAGGAATATGCCTATGAACGTAGCTCAAATGACCAATATAGGCATAGGCTCTTAAACATGAAATACTACATAAATTCCCAGCGCTACATGTAGAAGGAAATATTAATAAAACTGTACGTACTCAAATATCACAATACAAGTAGATAGTATACTATTAATGTTGTACGTAAGAAAGCTGAAACTGATAAAGCATGGTGCTGTGCAATCTGTCCGAACCAAACTGCAGATTCTATTTACAAGTTGAACCTAAATGCTGCTATGAATTTAAATGAGATGATTACAGATACGTAGGACATTCAGAAGTGTTGGCAAGAGGGGGAACGAAAACAAAACTAATAGAGATACACATTTACCGAGCGTCAGTATACACCGCTGATGCTGTGTTTGCCACTTAACAAAGCCTCTGAGTCCTCACAAGCAGGTGTGAGTAAAAACAAACTGTAAAATCATACAGTTTTTGCGGCTCCATCGGCACAAGTGATGAAATCATAGAGTGAATTTCTCCTACAAATAAAAGCTTCCCTAAACAAAATGCTGGACATCATCGAGAACTTTTGTGAAATATGGAGAAATACGGTTGATTCATCATGTATTGATAAACGTTCTATTGTATCTATTATCTATCAAGTAAAATAAGAAAAGTACGTCATGTTGATGAACTCTTAACAGAATTCTTGGTAGCCCTAGAACCATTTTCAGAGGCGGCGAAAGATTCTGTCTTGGTACCCGCTTATAAATGTGTCAACCTTATAATTAACGAATTCTCTTCTTTACCACAGAAAGAATACAACAGTGCACTGGTAGATATATGACTAACTCAAATGAGTGCAAAGAGACTTACCTTGTGTATTTCAGTCAGCTTGTAACTTCTGTTCGCACGTAAGTATTTTAACGCCAAGTTTGGTGATAAAAGTATGGGTTGGCAGTGGCCTGACTAAAAGAACCCGACAGACCTTCCATTATTCGGGTGTGGTTCCTTACCCGTCCAAATGAGGCTCATTTATTGAATAGCCTGCCTGGCTCGGCCGCATTTATTTACTACGAGAGTAACGTTCGGCTGCAGTAAGACATCCAGCCGTCACAAGTGCCTGCAGACGCTGCTGCTCATGTGCTGTAGTGTTGTAGGGCCAACTCTTTTCTTTTTCTGTGTCTTGCAGGCGAAGTATTTGAAACACAATGTTATAATTGACATTTAATTTTGTATCTGTTCTATCATGCATTAGAAATTAATGATTAAACGTGTATAACATTATCGTACCTTCATTGCCAACTTTGTGAACTTAAGTGGTGAAATAGAAATGACAGCTAAAAAAAAGCAGGCGTAAAACTTTGTTGCTTATGTTTTAGGCTTGTTTCCACGATCGCTGACTAAGTAGTAAAAGTTGCGGCAAATATGAACAGTGATCCATTGTGTAAGCACCTGTTTTTTTACTTGAGCTGACTTTTGCTGAAGGTTGGCGAGCAATTACAGTAACGTCTTCAGGTTATTCATTCGTATGGTGGTGCGCTTGGGGAAAACCAAAACGTGCCTCAAAATAAATGTGTAACTCACGTGCAATTAAACTGTATCTTCAATGAAATATGTTGTACTATTAAAATAATAGTTTCGTTTTGATATCGAAAAAGTTTATTTAATGTAAAATGAACGGTGCTCATTGAGACACGGTTGTACAATCTGAAAATGCTATTCATAAGTGTAGAGAAATTTAAGTCTCTAAGCCCAGTCCCTAGCATAACAGCTGTAGCGACATGCAGCTGTAAGTGCAGGTAGTGAGCTGCATGTGCAGCAGTAGCGGCAGCGTAACAGGGACTGCAGCTATAGCGTGCCGGGCAGTAGCGTGTAAGGGAGTGCGGAATGAGCAGGAGCCCGAGCGGCAGTGGCCGCTGCAGCCGAGTGGCGCTGTCGAGCTAACAAGTGTTTTGCTTTTGTAATTATTCGCCATTAGCAGGCAGGGGAAAATACTAATTAGAGTGCGCTAAATACATTTCTTAGATGTTGAGACTAATATACAGGCTTAACTAGCTGAAAGAATGCTAATGAAGCTTTTGAAGTGACTGAATACGTTAACAGCCTACTGAAGAAAATTAGCGCTAGTAGATCTAATTATGAATGGATAATCATGACAATAGTATTCTTTTTGCGAATGATGATAAAATACGCGACCGTAAGGTTAATAAAACTAAAAGTCACGAGTCCGCTGGAAAGTTATGGTTATAAGAAGTAGGTAGCGGCAATGTAAATTTGCGTAGAGATCAAAACATACAGCAATGGAGGTAATATATATCCCTAAATTTTAGCAGTCATTGTCTTTAATAATGGGGAAAGGAAATAGAAGATTTGATTTGACGAGCTTGTTACCAAAGCATTTCGGAGCATATTGATGAAAATCATAAATCGTCTAATACAAGTGCAAGTAAGTTATAAAACTGTTTAAACGGGGTTATTTTTTCGCCCAATAAAAAATGAAACCGATGCTACAATAGTAACAGATAAGGTGGACTTCTCATTCGTTATTATCACTTGGGCATGAACTCGTAGGTATCTGCACCAGCTCTCGCCTAAGTGTAAGCTGAAGTAGCTCGGAAGGTCTACGGTTACTGCTTCCAGCATTTCAGTATCTCATACTCAATCGAATTGTTTCAGAGCTCTGAGATGGCAGGATATTGCCCATCTAACTGCTCTTATTATCTGTATTTTTCTTCTTATTATTATAACGACAAGGCATCACGGGACGAGTTAATCCAAATGGAGTATTAAGCAATTCCAAGACGCCCTACTTGTTCTTAGGAACCAGGCAAGAAACCATTCTCAGCTGACTTGAACGTATGCAAATACAGACGATTGAATACGAATTCCGGTAATAAATTTCACACCAACAGGCTCCTTCTAGGTGCATTTAAAATGCAAATATCTCATCATAAAGCACAACAAGTACCTCCAGAGAGCCAGACTGCTGCAGCACAGTGTTGTTATCATTTTCAGGTTAATGCTGGGGTAATTGCATTAGAGACCAACAAATAATTGCAGATTCAGATTTAGTCTTGACCGCATCCAGTTACATACTCTAGATAAAGCACTGCAAATTTATCTTGTTATCTTGGACAGGGGGCTACAAACTAATGGACCACAACACCATACATACTCGTGGAGAAAATCATCGCAATCAAAGTAAAATCATTACCATGACTGATCATAGAATTTTTTCTTAGCAAAGAGAGCACATTACGAGTAAAAGTGTTCCTAACGAACAGCATAGTGCTAAGAACGTTGGCTTAAAAAATGCCTGAAGTAACCGCGATAGGTTTGCTGGACTCTCAATGGGCACGCGTTGCGTACCCTCAGAAACAAAATGACCAATGACTGCTAAGTTCTTAGAACTTAGACAAAACGGCTCCAATTTGAGAAATCGTTTCACGTGGTTTACTTTGTTAAGCACCACATTTAAGTCCGAATTAATGAGCTACTCCTCAGATCGGCGATCTAACGTCGGCTATAAATATTGCGACACAGATAACAGAGCGTCACTACAGTCTACGCCCTGTCTCTAGTCACATTGTTTCTATGGCAGCAGCCGAGCCATTTCAGTGAAGCGACCTAGTTCTTACTCCATCAATTTCTCAGCTACCTTTGATAAAATGGGGGTTAGAGCAATCCACCGGTAACTGCTGCATCTGTTATTACTGGTTTTTTAGGGGTTATTCAAGTAATATTTTCAGTTTGCTATTAAAAAGGAGCATTTTCCAGTCGAATTAGGTGCCTTAAAATAATATTGGACTTATGGTTGAGATGCATACGTCTTTAAGGCGTCCTAAATGCGTACTGGCTTTATTTTTTTTTTTAATTCTGAAGAGCTGCATTGTGAGATCTTTTTCTTATACAAAAGCTGTAAGTCAGTAACGACTTTGATATTATTATTTTAATTAGGTTACAATTATTTTTATTACTATTATGATGTTAGTTCAAGTCCAATGGTAATAGAAATTGATGAATCGATGCTAAATCAATGTGATATAAAATTATTATACGGTGAGAAATTTTTGAAGTTATCTTTATGTATTAACAGGTACCGTAGTAAACATACCTTTTCTCTTTTATTTCTACAGATGCGCCTATTATCATTCAATCTCTATTGTATATACTCACTTTACAGCTTAAATCTATACAGATTCCTTTGTTTTAGCCTAGACTGTATCCATTTAAGAACTTAACCAAAAATCGTCCGTTAAGATATCATAAAACTAAAGCAGTACCTTTTCTTGTTGTCAAAATATCCTAAAACTATAAGAAAAATTATTTTTTAAGTTTCGTGATTCAATACGTTTAATAAAGTAAGGAATATCCTGTATGTGTCATAAAATACTGTGCTCTGTAGCCACAAAATATCCTGGATATATTATTGCTGTGCTAGTATTAGGAATGGCCTCTAAATATGCAGCGTTTACTTTTTGAATCGTATATTTTCATATAAAATTCCTGAATTACAAGTTAGTTGGTTAACTACTGCTTAGCTTGCCAGCTTGTGCAAGTTAGAGTTTATTGATTGTAAAAAGTGAAGTTCTGACGTTGATTATTTCAAAGAAATCGTACAATTTTGTTTCTTGTGCGATGTGCAGATGATCGAAAAATTTTTTTTGTGGTATCCTGAGGTGTGCGATGCGTGTGCAAGATAGCAGCTCAGGGCAGTTCGTTCCAGTGTGGCAAATTTCCAAAGGAATGGACGAAACAAACGGGTTGTCTTACGGCTCTCGCGGTGACCTGCTCGACCAAAACGCTTTCCGTGATTCCGTGTCATCCCTAACTGCTGACTGCAGTCACCGCAGTCCCATCCACACCGTCAGTCTTGAACTAGAAAAGAGACTAGGACGAGGCTGTCAAACTGCTGACGGCGGCAAAACTGATGCTGACGCAAGCCCCTCTGCAGCTGATGTAGGGCTAGAAAGCAATGGTCTCCTACCCAACCGCTCCAACTGCGTCGACAGTGATATCCGGGACATCTTACCCCCTCCGTTTATTAGACTTGCCCCCTCATCGCCATCCCACTTACCGCCTTATGAAAGCCTTTCTAGTCCCCTGACACCCGTTACGTCGCCTAGCCCTTTACTAACTACACCTACCTTTAATTACGCAAGCTCTAGCCAAAGCAGCAACAGTATGTCAGCCCCAGCAAACCAGTACCGGCCTATAGACGCCTGTTCCAATCAGTCGTGCAACGATGTTTCGCTCAGCATTTCGTCGCTCACGAGAAACGCAAGCCAGGAGGCTGCGCCTTGCACTAACAAGGCGCTCGTGGCAGGGCCCAGGTCACTTTCGATATCAAATGGAGTGTCCAACACCAACGCCAGCCCTGTGGCCCGCCGCCAGTCTCGGCTCAACAGCATGATACCCTCAGCCACGCAGCTCAGCAACGCCGCCGCCCTCGGGGACATCGCTGGTGCAGGAGGGCCAGTCAACCCAAACGTATTCAGGTAACCAGTCACAACGCGTTCGCTAATTTCCCACGTTGGTAATTTTGTATGCGTTCACCGTCTTTTGCTGTTTGCTGGATATCTCATGCCTGAAATGTCACAGGAACAACAGTTTTTCGTTTAGCAAAACATATTCTGTCCCAAGAATGTTAAACAACCGTTATTGGTTATTTAAAGAACATAAGATTACAATTAAGCTTCTACAGCACCTTCGCTGTATAGTTGCAACCGCCCACGAATGTAGAAATTCATGTTCCTGCAACTTGTACAGACGTAGATGTGTGTTTTTCTATATCTGGCTGTTGCCGGTAGGAATAAGATTCGTGGTTTACTGCTCACCGTACTGAAATGCATCTAGCCAAATTAACACACGAGCAACACAACTGTTTGTGAGCGTCAGGTGTTATTCATAGCAACAGGGTGTCTGGCTTGTTGCTTGCAAACTGAAACTGGTGAAAATACAGCCAGCACATAGTAAAGTGTGTTTATTAGATTCAAGTGTTGCTTATAGCAATAAGTAGCACAGAATTAGCTGAAATCGTATAGATGCAAAAGCAAGTGTGTGTGTGTTTGTCCGTGTGCGTGTAGGTGTGTATGTAAAAGTTAACTGATGCTAACCAATATGGACAGTGAGCCGGATTTGCTGCAGCGAAGAATAAAATTTGCAAACTTATTGTGCACACATCCTACTCATTTAATTTTACTGTATTAGCCGGAGTGTTTGTCCTCTCATTTAATGAAAAACTAAAGACTGATGCTTTACGGATACACTGCGCAGAGTGAGGTCTACGGACATCTGAAAAATAACAATAGGGCTAATAGGTTAAATACTGCAACCCTAATAGTACTGGAAATACTGTGTATGACGCCTTGAACAATTACCATCACTAATCAAATTAATCAGCTGATGACGACACACAACCTAGTGCACTCTCCTCGACCAAGATCTAATGCCGGAGCTACACTAATGCATTTGTACGCACACCTTGATTCAAATATGTGCAAGTTGAACGTCGTTCCGAAGTACATTTGAAGTTGGTAGCATAGATACGGTATTATGAACGACGTGCGAGGTGCACAACCTCTCATCAAGTCATACATGCGAATGCATATTGTAGCACCGGCTTAGGAGGCACAACTGAACCCAGAACAGACACAGCTTCTGGGGAGTGGACACACAAACAGAGCTCCACACTGTCACCAAGATAGCACAGATTTCGCTTTGCTTCTGAGGGTGGCAGTTTTTCTAGGCACTGCCGTAATTATTGTAATCCTAAGCCCAAGGCTACAGGCATACCCTGGATAGTGTGTAGCGGTGCTGTGCAGCGGTGGGGAGCGTTGGTGCCTGTGGAGGTCAAGCGCATATAACGGCCATAATACAGACGTACCCGAGGTCACGGTCTGTGTCACGGCAGCAGACTTACAACCTAATTTGTGGGTCCAATTTGTTTTGCGTCAATTGACATACGAGCGACTTCCTAATTACTAGAGAAACAATTGTGTAAGCTTCTGAAGAGGTGAATTTGTCAATAGGAGTATTTCGTTGTTAACTTTAGCACAATGCACAGTCTATTACTGATTAAGCTTCTTCGTGGTATGTGAATTGTTTTGTGGTTTTAAGAATTTTAGTTTAACCCATTAGATTCTCAATGCACAAATTAGTATTGTTTATAAATTATTGAATAGTCGGTTTTTGTGTCTTTATAAAAACGATAAAACTTTAGTCAGTTTATTTTCACCGACAAAGTAAATTAATCTTTTGTGCTGGAACCCAGCTAACAATTAGGGCCGTCGCAGAAGTTAAAACAGCAATTCAGCTTATGGGCGGCCCCGCGTCGACCCCAAATGTTGCTAGGGAAGTTGCAGCTTCGAATAATAAAAGTAACTGAATCCCTGGATTGCAAAAACTGTGACGACGAACATCAAGATACGTAACTTAGTATTCGCATGACATACGTTCGAAAATAGCGTGGTTGGACATCGCATCCTTGCATTGCGTTATAGTTAATAGGTAAATAGGAGCTCAACCTACGGCCATAGCCAAATGAAAGTATTTGCTTAGTTTATCATACGAATGTATTGTTGTGCACTAGTAAGCACAAAAAAGTTACTAAAGTAGAAAATTGTCTACTTTTCTGCCATAAAACGGACACAGTAACGAATTCGGACGCTGAGTTGGGGGAACACATACATTTGACTGTCGTGGGAGCTCACTTGTGAGTGAAAAAACGTTCACTCGTCAACACACAAGCTGCCGCACTTTAAGGTATACCAGGCTTTGCAAAAGTCCTGACCTGCTTTAATAATTTGCCACCCAAAATTCGTTTATAATGCACCATCTTGCTGAAACACGTAATCTCCATCTTTGACGATTTTTCTAATCCAAGGAAGAACTTATATGACCATGATATCCCTGTATTCAGCCCCTGTTAACCTGTAACCGCCCTTGAACCACACTGGAGGCATCTTCTCTCCATTGGAGGCCACAACGCCAAGCATAATCACAGAGGCCGGATGCTTTGTTGTGGAGACATAACGAACATCAGAGATGTTTTGGCCAAAGCTCACAACTCGATCGTTCTGTTTGTTGAAGACAGGATCCACGGTGAAGGTCTTCTCATCTGAAAAAATGATGACTCGATTTCCATGACTTTTCAAGTCGTTAAGAAGACGCTTTTTAACCATGTCAGCAGTTAGCAGCGGTCGTTTCTGACGCTTTATGCTCTTTCCACCTTCACTCTTTACAGCTCTTGACACAGTTGACACAGAAATCTTCTTTTTCACAAACTCAGTCATTTTGAGTTTCGGATCATTTTCAAAGGCTCTTCGAACATTCTTCCGTTGAATAACTTGAGGTCTGCTTGAACGTGGTCGATTTTTGAGGCTTTCATTATGCTTAAGGCGGTTTTCGACCCGTTTCACCGTTGATAAACTGACATTTTGCAACCTAACAATGTCCGCCTTCTGGTGACCGCGCGAAGGAAAGCTGCTATCTTTATCTTTTTTGTTTCCATTACAATCAATGTATAAAAATGAGCCCTGTTACTAGTTATTATATTATCTGAAATAGTTTTGGAATGAGTCGTTGTAAATAAATTTCATTCAAGTCTTTGAAATGAGTTTCACAGTTTGAAAATACAAAACAGGTCAGGACTTTTGCAAAGTTCGGTACGTCTGGCATTTGTTAGGTCATCAAGTGCGATGTGCCACATTTTCTTTGGCAGACTTCGATGCAAATTGCTTGGAAAAATCTGGGTCTGCTAAAAGAAGCTGTGTCTTCTTACCAGGAAGTTGTGCAATTTTGCCAGCTTTTCATTTAGGGCAGCATTATTTTACTATGCAAAATACTTACGTGGTTCTTGTTGATGGTCATACTAATTTCTCTTTTAGTAAGAGACTAGTTTAATATTATGTTTAGTTAGATTTTATTGTGGAAATTATATACGAGTAGATATTAGGCTGGAAACTAAGTTCTAGCTGTTTTTTTATGATTTTGGAGAGTTCAATCCGGCAAGAACTTAGTTTCCGACTTAATAGAATAGTGAATTATTTTTATACATATACCGACTTAAAAATCACACCAGTCACAAGTCGTGCCAGTCACGTGCTGTGCCAGTCACAAGAGCCGCACATAAAGCAGTCATAACGCCTGCCAAATGACCGGCAGAAATCCTGCACCGTGTGAGGCCGCAGCGAAATAGGAGTAAGTTCTGTGCTGCGGCTGCACACAACCGAGGGTGTGACTTCCGCACCCGCTGTACCCTGAATATTTTTCAAAGTTTGTGCGAATAAGGGGCGAAAAGTAGCTGATGGAAGCATTATGCACATTTTAGGCGGCTGGGCGTCACATATTTTGCTCTTGCAACAAGCACGGCAAAGCGCAACGCTTCCGTCTGAGTAAGTCCAATTGAAATTGTGCCTAAACGCTCGAGGCAACACAAAAATGTTGCTATACATCACTGGGATTCTCAAAAGTCCCACTAAATCTCGCATAGGAGACACGCCATATAAATTCCTACGAAATGTAGCACATATTTCAACGAAGAAAAAAAAAGAATAAAAATGCCACTATGATTATCGTCATGACTCACTTTCCAGAAACTCGCTGCATGTCGTGAGTGACGGACACGCCCAGTGTACAGCTGCACGTACGATTGCAGTGACGTAACGGCTAACATTTGCTATTCTTACTGAATTTAGCAATTAAGACCCATTTACGTATCGGATGATGCATTGCTTGTAGGTTATAATAAATTTTGAATTTCAACTTTTTTTTTACCAGACGGTTGCAACAAAACGCTTTCGTAGGACAGTGATCGCATACGGTTACTTGCCCAGTAAATGATTGAGTCAGGATTAGCATGACGAAGTTGCACCGCCTAAGCAGTGACACCGGTACTGGTTCACCAAACTGTTCATTATATGTGCCCTTACTTGAAAACTTCTCGGATCATCGGGCGGACGAGTAGCTGTGACACTCAACACTCTCGAAAGCGTACAAGACGAAGACGACAACACGGCTTCCTAGCAAGGATACGAAATCAACAAGACGGAACAGCACACATCAAAGGAGACCTTTGGCTCCGTGCAATTACGTAGCTTTGTATGCGTAATTGTTCCTTGTGTCAAAGCTTTCAATAGAATCCTAATGCTTCCTTGAAGTTCGTACCGTACGCACTTACATTTTTAGTTCTAGATTTTAATGCAGTACAGTGCACAGTTTCGCAATAGTTGATCTATTTGTGCGTGTGCTATATCCGTGTCGAAAGCTCTTATCTCAGTGAAAAAAGTGATGCATGGAACTAACAACAGCTAAAAACGTAGCCGTAGCTAGTTAGTTACTTTGACCGATTATTTGCGTATAAGGTTTCGAACAGCAACTTTGCAATGCTCATGCGGACAACGCTAACATAACATGAACCGCATTTTCGTAACAAGAGACTGACTGTGACGTTCTCAGCGTAAACATAAAGAGAGCATTGCACGGGCTGATATAAAAAGAATGCTATTGAATTATCGAACAAACTGCTCTTCATAAGCAAAGGGGTCTGTTTGCCAAGTCCAGTGTGGCACACACAGTTATCGCTTAGCTGTTTGTTATAGGGATGGGGAGCGTACTGGATGCTTGTGAGTCCTCTCACTAGAAGTACATTGAATATGCAAACTTAGTATTACTCACAAGATTGTTGTAGTGCTGCGCACATACCGCTACTCTTTGGAACTATCACAAAAACTTATTTCTTTTTCGATATTGTGATTTCTTAGTTTTATTTATTTTTTTTATTTCTTTCTCTTCATGGTGCTTTAGGGTTAGCCATAATTTGTTTAACTGAATGGGTTCATGAACAGCTCGGCATACTGGGGAATGCACGCGCGAGCTTATTGTATAGGAAAGTGCAAGTTGTATCGAGTAAGGTCACCTTAGCCATATTTTGCAGTACGTATTCACAAGGATTAAAGCTGACAAACTGATTCCTCTGTTACTTTCAAAGCAAAAATTTAAATTCATCAAAGTTTTACCAATATACGGTAAGATCCAGCTGAAGCTCTATGCTGTTCTGAAACGTTGAAAATATGGAGCGTAAAAGCTGCGAAATAATATGGAAGTTTGAAATCTGTAATTTGATCTGATAATACACCCTAGTTCTGGGCAGTGCGACGAGTCGCTGTGACAGGCTTAGGCCGAGTGTCCTTCTGGATTGCGAAGCAGTATAAAAAATAATGAATTATTAACAAGGTACAACAAATGCATGCTGATATTAAACGCAGCGGTCGTCGAATCCTGTCGAGTGAGCTATTGAAGAGTCGGGTTAGTTAGAAGCATGGGGTGGTGTATTTTATTCTGGGCTATTGGCCATTTAATTTTATAGTCGCTCGTAGAGTCGAGATTTTTATGAGCTGTAGTTCAAAATTGCTTGTAGGACTTCGAATTCAGGCAGTCGATTTGCCATGGAAGCCGTGTTATAACTTTAGCTGTGTGCAAACCATCGAAGAACTTGCATGTTAAGCTTCGCATGGCTTTCTCCTGACGCTATATTTTTTACGTGTCATTACAACTTGTCAGAGTATGAAGTTGCTGATATTTGATACAGTGTAATTGGCATTTAATTAAAAACCCATAATATAATCCTTGGTTCATGACAAATTACTGAAGTATACAGGCAAGAAAAGTTTAAACTTCTATGGCATTTTTTCCTTTTATTTCAACTTGGAACGTTTAGTGTCCGTAGTAGCACAAATCGTAGATATGAATAGACGTTGAGCTTTCTCCTGTAACTTTTTCTTCCGTTAAAGTAAATAATATGAATCGACTAGTCTTTACAAAAATAATCCCCACGCCATCGTGGGTATCTAAGAGCTAATTATATTAATCGTGGCTGTCATCATCACTGACATTGCCAGATGCACCGCACCTATACATAAAAAACTTCTTGCTATTTGCTGCACGGATTATTGGAACCAATCCACTGTTGTAAAATGCCATAATAGTTCCTTAGCTTCTCTCATACAACCAATGCATATTCATGAAGTTTGTACTCCCCTGTCAGTCGAGAATGTCTCCTGATATTTTAGTGTGAAGAAAGAAAGACGTAGCCAGTACAGAGAGCCAAGTTGATAATCTGCCGTGCATTCTGTAGTCTCTCACAGTCTGAGTGCTCATGTTGAGTAAATTCACAGTGGCTAATGACAGGATCTAAATTAAATTTCACACTATAGTCCTTTGACGCCGTCAGGGTCCGTCACGCGCCCGACTGTTTTCTTGCATTCTTGTAAACAGCAGAAACGGGCGCAGCTCTTCAGTTCTGATTGACTCCAAACTCAAAATTTCACTGCTGACACTTGCTGGAACCAGCTGCCATGGCCGCTTATATCTGGGAAAAAGTTTCATTTTTACTCGTAAGGAACAAAAAGGTGGAGCACTTTGTGCTGCATACGTGGAACGCAATACCATACTGCGAACTCGAATCACGCTACATCAACCTAATTCACGCCAAGTCGTTCCTTTCATACTCCACATGACCTCATCCCTTCCACCTACCGTTGGTCAATAGCACACGCAAACAGCATGACTGCCGACGAACAGTGTCCGCGCTACATCGGCAGATTCTAGTTCAGACTGGATGTCTCCACCGCAGTACAAAGCCTTGTGATGACGTAGCTTCTCCACAGCGACACCACGTTTGAGGTTCCCGACAGCGCTGCATAAATTGCTCAGAGCCACTCATTTTGTTGTTAGACCGGCGATGCCGGCAGCCTTCGCAGCCCTGGAAGTCACGCGATCTTTGAACTCAGGTCGATATAGTTTCCTGGTGGTTTATATCCGATGTTTTTGTACGGAAAATTTTAGAATAGTATAATAGCCTAAGTGGGTTTTCTATCAAAGACCTAAGTTAACATTGAACATTGGGTGTTCCCGTCTATGATTTTGAATGATAGAAATTATGCGCTTACGAAATCTTGTGAGATAAATGTTGAAGTTCGGATTTCCTTAGTAAGGTGAAATGATTGACTATAGCCACGCAAATTTCGAGCAGGTGCAGTCTACCTATTACCTTCACAAAGTCGAAAGCTTAAGTATATTTTGACACTTCGCAATTACCGATATCTGGAATCATAAATGAATTTTGCTACCGTTCGCATAGAGAAGCTAGAGGATAGTTTTATCAGTTGTTCGTAATTAAAATTAGAGTGATAGACTAATAACAAGTTAGTCCAGGTTTCTTTTAACAACTAGATGAAATTGTGGCTGAGGTCACGCGACGTAGTTATCACATCAAACCTTCAACGTCAGCCAAAAGTAATAAAAAGGAAAAGAGTAAAACCTGAGTTGTCAAGTTCGCCGAACCGATGACAGCCTGCGTAGGAGCTACTGCAGGCCAAGCGTGTGAACGATAATGATGTGGAAGCTAGATAATAATACTTAGTTATATCCTGTACGATTATACCGAAAAAAGAGATTGGCCATCAAAGCTGTTCAGCGTATTTTGGTGACTTGTCCTTCTTTCTCAAAAGTCCACTGCTTGAAAGCTGTATTAATGGTGCGCTGCCAAGTGTCGCAGTGAACGAGTCCAAATAATTTTCTATTGGATACTTAGAATGTTTTATATATTCCCGAACTCATCGAAAAGTTATAACTGATGTAGGAGTAAATAAAGTAGGTGAATGTATAGCAATGTGGCCAACAATACCACTGAACCTAATGATGATCGTAGTAAAAATATAAACTATGCATAGTGTTAGCTAGCATCTTCAGGAGGTGTGAGCTTCCTGGTTGGGAAACAATAGTCTACATAGCTTGATGTCACTGCCTCAAGTTTCAAAGAATTCTATTCCAACCAATGAGAAACCAAACTTAGGTTCCGCCTTTTGCTCCCGTTTTAAGGTTAATGGCATGGCGAGGTTGTCTGTTACATTGTTGTGACAGAAACAGGATCTCTTGTCTATCCATGGATTAAGCTACCCAGAATTATGGAAGAGAGAGGATGCGCTCACTTTGTTTGTGACTAAAAAAGAGCATGGAGCTGTTCGAAAGAGAGAGGCGCACTCTGCTTGTTCAGGGCTGACCTGGTCGATAACAGAATCGACCCCAAGAGTGACCTGAAATAGCGTGACCTCCCCAGGACGAGAGGCTCCTCCTGGGGAAGGTTGAGGCCGAAGGAAGGGGAACTTGGGGGCAGGACTTGCACGGAAACAGTGTGACTGATGGAATGACAGGGACTGGAATGAGATTCTATTTAGCAACGTGACTGGCGAACATGCAACCAGCGATGTGGACTTGCAAGGCCGGTAAGAAAGATTCTTTCTCTGTGACGTGACCGCGAATACTCGTGAGCCAAAATCTGTCGGGACACCGAACTGCACACGCGAAGGAGCTCTGATATGAAACGTAGCATTTCCGAAGTGTGGTATTGGAGATAAAAAATGATTTTCTTCTCGAGCTCAGTCATCGAGAAAACATGAAATTGAGTACTAGCAATGTTTCAGGCTTATTTTATTGGCTTTATAGAAACAAGTAAGTAAACACGATATTTTCCATTTTATCTTTATTCTTCCTAATACGAGCATGCTAGCTGCTAACGTTGTGAGAAAATAGGATGATCTCTGCTAATGAGTAATGTACGAGCACAACTGAAAGGTAATCTTGATTGCTACTAAACGAGTTGTATTCGAAGTTGAGACGCCATTAATGTGGGAAATTTACTAGGACAGTTGTGGATACTGCAGAATTTAGGTGGTTCGCAAATTTACTAAGACTAGATACCGGAAAGCTTCTGACCTTTTCAAAGAGACAACAACAGAGAAAAAAGTACGTAACGGTGCAGTGTGAGCGCAACTTTGAAATGCAGAAGCTCATTTGGTAGCTTTTACTTGAAACATGTGTTTCAGAACCACCGTTCTCCTACAATCGTTTAATTCACTAAGTGTCCTGCTTAAGGTTTCACTGACTGTCCAAAGTCAGTATCAGTCTTCCGTCTTCGACTATACTTTCAATTACTTAGGCCAGTGGTCTTAGTACTCCATTACTCCGCCCTTCCCAGCCGTCCGTCTATACTTGCCGCTACTGAGAGGCTGAGGTGCAAATGAGGTAGCTTTGAAGCTCTCAGGAGTTTCTTGCAGGCGACTGCTCCAGATCTGTTGCGCTGGAGTCCAGCACTGATGGCAGCTGTTGCTTTCTGCTAGCAGTTCTCTTCCATTACAACGCAGTGCATTATTCATGTTAGCGCACATCTATAATTCCCAGTGGTGTGTATCATTTTGGTACCGCGTGCCACTCCGGTTATCAGTTTCTATTCCTCTTACCGTGTATCATTACTGTGAATTATAATTTGAAGGTATTATTGCTGCTGAGAGTCACACGTGTCTTTTTTTCCCCATTTCATATTATTCCTCCTAGCTTGCGAGATTCTTGTTAGTAAGTACATACAGCCATACAGGCACTGTATATGAATCGTTCGTGTCCTGTATTAGACATGCTAGTAATGATTTTCAGATTATAATGAATCTTTTTGGTCGCCTTTTATTTCCATTGGCTTGCTTCAGTTTGGCTACCAAATTTAGTTCGCACTCTCTTCGCTGTATTGGCCGTATTCAGTACTTGACCCTATTGAGTGATCTCCTTGCAGCACATGAGTCATACTTCCTGGTACACGTGGAGTTCCGGTGGGCGGGTCGCTGCATGTGGATCCCACCCATGCAAATGAGGGGTTTTCACGTGCCCTCTCGGACTGCGGTAGAATACGCGAAGTACGATGGACCCCTAAAGTAGCGCTCGGTGCTGGTAGTAGTAGCAGTAGTAGAAATTTTTACCAGCACGTCAGTGGCACACTGCCAGTGGCGTGGAATGTGTCTCATTTTGTATTATAAAGTAGTTGTAAGGAGAGCTTTATTATCATTATTAATTTTACATAGAGTATATGTAATTCACAAAGAAAAGGGTAGAGCTGTAGTTCACGATAGTATTCATCGTATTGGATTCATCACAGTTTGTGATAGAGGTCACATCTGGTAAAAAAAGTCTTAAGAATCTCTCTCACTCGGTGCTGGTTACTTAGCACATTTTGATAAGCAATAATTGGAGGGTTAGATACTTAACCTTATTCTACTACGCTACCTACACTTCACAGCTATTGCTAAGGCTTTGTAATTGTATTTTCAACATAATTTCGGATCAGTTGCTTTCAGTGAGTTGTAAGCTGCTATATGGTTGCTCTAATAACTTATTAATAATAACTTGCTTGTCTCAGTGTTGGGTCTCATGCAGTAGCAGCACAGCAGTGGCTGGGTTATGTAGGGTATGTCAAAACGCCCTCCATCATCTAGTGGCTGTGACGCGGCTATCACACACATTAATTTTTCAAATTTATTGTATTTAAAAGTTTTACGGAAACCATATTCATTACATACTTATGGGTATCAAATAAAGCTATATGGTGTTTAAGTATGGCATGAGACAAACAAATTGATTCTGTCCTAAGTAAGGAACTGTTTGAATCTTATCATATTTTTTGTACCACCAAATAACTCATTTTTACCACAGTAAAAGCTCTTAGCACTCTAACGTAGTCAAACCATCAAGTTACTGTCCATCATACAGTAGGCATAAAGTTAAATTAATAGCGTTTTGCAGATAAGTATTCTTTCATTAATTTATTTATTTTCCTCGCGCGAATAGCATGATCTAAAACGTTGTCCATGGGCAGCGGCGTGAGACGTGGGTTTTTTTCCCCCAAAGTTGTGGTGACGTTAGATTTCAGGCGAAGCTTAGGGTGTATTCGATTGAGCGTCGAAATTTAGCCTTCGCTTGATTGCCAGAAACTTGACACAGGCGCGTTGGCTTCGATCCGCTGCGTTAACCGTCAACAGGTTGCGTTTGAGACTTTCAAAGACTCAATGTTGCTCCGTAAATGGATTCCTTAACCAGCTCGATGTAATCGCGCTGTCGCTTACACTCGCAACAAGATTCAAAGTGACGAAGCTAAAGTTTCGGTTGGAAGTTTCGAACAGGTCAAACCTTGAAGACTTAGCTTCGGTGTCCAATCGAACACGCCCTTAAACTCTGTATCGCGTTTATATTCTGAGAGCCTTTGTCAAAAGGTGACTTCGATTCACGCAATGTCATCGAGATAATACAATCTTGTTAGCATTAACTTGTCCACGATTTAAATAGCGGGCTTTTCTTGGGAGCTGTAACTTTGAGATTAGCTTCTGGATGTAATCGAGAAATATTACCCTGAAAACAGCCGAAATGTAGCATTCTACAGGTAGAGGAGCAGTTTTCTGCCATCTCAAGGTTACTCGGTTTGCTATTACCACCTGCAACTCGATACAAACTGCCGATTCTTGAGCATTTGATTGCAGTTCCAGACAGGTTAAGCCCCAGCGAGTGCGATTTTCCTGTTCCTAGTACGAGATTTGTTGATACCCTAAGCCTTCTTGCCTTTGTGTTACTCTAATAGAATTTTTAGCCGCCCCAGAAGCTGCTCTAAGGTTTTAATTTCTAAAGCGGCCGAGAAATCTTTTAGGATAGCATTATGTTTTGATAATCTCAAGTTCGTGTTAGAAATAAGCTCCACTTCTGTCGTGCTTTCTGTCCAGGACTTAACGCTTGAGAATATTAGTAAGTTCCGATTTGCTTTTTATGTTTCCAGTAGCAGCTTAGAGTGAATCTCTATCACCTATATTCTGGATAAATATCGCAGGCTTCATTTTCTGTTTGAAATTATACTGCTTCATCAAAGCTGAACTGGAGAGAATTTTTTTCTTCATAGTGCGCGAATATTTGACGGAGCAGTTGTATTTCATAAATTTTTTACTTAATTTTTAGCTAAGGCGACTGAAAGGAAATAGTGTTTCTACAAACTTGGCAACTGCTCGGTTCTGGAGCAGAGACTTTGGCTCCTTAATGCTATTACGAAGCACTCCAATTCTGGGCCGCTGCAACTGGAACAAGAAAATTGACCGATTCCCGACACTTGGAGAGATGACACTTGACTCCTGCTGCTCCTGCAAAGGACGCGAGGTGTTTTGGACTCTTGTTGCCAGGTGTCTAAAAAGTGATGATTGATAGCGTGCTTCTCACTCTTAATAATCTCTCTTTATTTACTCTAGTGGTTATACCGAAAATTTTTGAAGAATTTCTAAACTCCGCATCTTTGTATTGGTTCATTGAGGTGACTGACCTTATTAATGACACCCGCCATTATTTGCCCAATTAAGTTTTGCTCTTTCTTAAAATTTAGGCTAAAAACAAAAGCATAAACCACGCGATACTTGATTGTCCCCTTAAATTCCCAACTGCTCTCGGTGACTCAAAAAATGTGTTTTTCACGAAGAAACTCAAATATTGTAGCAAGCTATCAACTTTAGGCGACAATAAGTGTATTTTACGATACTAAAATGGCATATAAGTAGCTAAAAGTAATTTTGTAAGACACTAAAATGGCATAAAAGTAGCTATAAGTAATTTTGTAATTTACCATTGGCCATTGCTGATGTATGCCTGCTTCTTTTCAATAGATGTATTCTTTGCACTTCCAATAATAATTAAGAACAGTTTATCTTTTTGTTTCAAGTCGCTATGCTGGGTCGAGGAGTCGTTATGCTGGGTGGAGGAGTCGCTATGCTGGGTGAAAGAGATTTTATTGAACTTTTATCAGTTTACCATCAAGCCCACTTGGGAGGAGTGGCCTAAGGTATAATAACATACCTCCGCATGTCTCGGTCCTCTGTACGTTAGAGCATTATGCCGGATGCTATTTTTTTCCAAAATGACAATAGTTATCGCATATCTACTTTACCCGTTACTGTTATTATACCATCGACTGTTAAGTCAAATATGGTTTGTATGGTATTGTGTACCCAACACTGGCTTTATCGTATACTGAATAGATCAGTCCTTTCGTAGGCTAGTACGGGTACGTTTCCCCTGCATTTTTGATTGCAATATTGCAGGCACGGCTTCGGCTTGCCCAATAACGATAATAATAATTTATGATCTCTCATACAGTGGAGACACCTAACGAGGTTTTCTTTCTGTCTTTCTTCTAGAATTATGAAGGTCTGTTAGTGTGAAGAGCAGGAGAAATGATTAGTGGTGAGCGTCAGCTTGAGAAATTCTCTCTCGTCGTACTTCCCTTCGCCTTTCGGTGCCGGAGTGCTGCACGCAGGGTAAATCCGTTGTCAGCGTGCGAGACTCGAACCCGGTTCCCCAGTGTCCGATGCAGAGATGCTGTTACTTCGCTACCACTGGCTAATAATTGCTGAAATTTTGAGTTACCTCCGCACTTTTTCCACTATAGCAAGCCCCCTCCTCCCACAGTTTCTAAAATCACTCTTAATTTCGAGTGGGTGTCAATTCGCAACGACGTGTTTTACACTGTTAGCTAAACGAGTTTTGCCATAGCCTCGGTTACGGAAGCTTCTGTCCCGAGATCGTGAAACGTTCTTGAATTTAGATCCTCATGTGCAGCAGGCTTAAGACGGTAACCTTACCTTTTTCTTTTCCATGTTCTTTGTGCTTTATGCTACGTTACTTTTTATGATATTAGATGATGTCCAGGTGATGTTGCGCATACCTTAACGCGTGCAGATCCTGCAACAGTTTCTTTTCTTGGAGGCGTTACCGGAAAATAAGGGATTGTTTGTTTGGCTCAACGATGTCGATTTGAGTCAGTCCCCCTCGTCTACAACCTCAGACAAGAGCGTTGGTTTCGCCACTTCGAATGGTGTTGCGGGTGTTAAAAGCAAGCCAAGTAAGCTTGATATGGCAGGAGACTTTGTTTTATGGGGTATGATTGAGTTTCCGCTTTATGGGTAACTGAATCAAGGTTTATCCATCAAGTTCGATTCAACAGGGCGAAACAAAGGCGCCAGTCTGAGGTTTCGGATGCGTTAGAATGACTTAAATAGACTTTGGCGAGCCCGATAGAAGCGTCTACAGCGCGTTATCTCGACAGTGCACGTAACCGCTGACAAATGATTCTGGCGCTCTGTATAAGTAGACCATCTACTCTTTGAGTTCCATAACTTTCACATCAGAGGCATGTCGGAAATGCCGGTCCATACTGTAGAAAAGCTTTGCCTCAGTAAGGTAAAACAATAAAAGTACGCAGATAAGATTTAGATTATGTTAAATTATTTAAAACAAACGTGCAAAGAAGCCCATTCCCAGAAAAGAGCCGAAACCCGGGCTTCAGTAAACTGATCAATGACGTCCTTGAACGAAATTTGCCTGTGACAACGTTCTGACGAGAAAGCGTGAAGTCCAAGAACGTTACGGCCCACCGCTAAGGAAAACCTTGTCATGGTGCGACCTATCCTAATATAACACAAACCGGTAGATAGTAACTAATTTAATATTTTCCACAAAAATCACTTATAACATTCATCTTAACATTCTCGAGCAAATATTACAATCTATTATTCCTTCCTTAATGCTATTCTTCTGAAAGCGTTTCTCAGCCAAGGAGGCTTAATAGAATGAGGAAGCACAGCCGCTTTTCGCCGTACTACATCCTTCCTCCCAACAATCACAGGCTCCTAGCTATTCATTGCCACCAATCACAGGCTTCCGGCCATTCGTGCAGCCGATCAGTGAGTCGGCCTTGAGAGAAAGCTAAGCTTCCAATCGACGTAGCCTTTGCTACTTCCTGCTATTAAGCCTCTTTTTCAGCCGCCGAATAAAGGGTTAGCCTGGTAATTTTATTTGGCTACAAAGCCTATTTATTCCGTAGAAATACATCAGGTTACAGAACCCTTGTAGCAAAGCAACAAAGCCTAGTTAAAATAAAGATAAACCTCCGGCAGTGAACCAAAAATTGGTTTCCCCTACGAAAATCATTGTTTGAAATTTCAATAAATATTAACGCTCGGTGACAAAGCACGAGCACGTCCTTCCAAAATATTCCACTTGACGGGAAAGGCTCTCAGCGTTACAAAGCACTTCACGTTCTCTAATGCCACCTACCGCCACAGCATCTCTTTCATCCGGTGTCTCGTGTCGTAGCACCTTTTCAAAACAAGCCAAACACCGGCTACAAGGTTTGAACAAAATCCAACTTTTTAATTCATCATAGGCGGCAAACAAACACGTCTGAGATCTTCGAGCTTTGTTTTCATAAAAATTGTGATGGCGCTGAGGTACAGAAGTGCGCCTCTGCTTCGGCCGTACGGGAGCCATAGCGCGACGTTGTCGCACTGTAGCGTCTACTGTGACCGTATGGAGGCCATAGCGCTGCTGGGTCTGGCAGATGGCCATCAAAATGTTACATTAGCGATTCTTTACAGTAAATATTCATTGTGATGGAAATAGCAGCAGTCAATATGTGTTTTTTGCATTATCTAAAGAACCACGCCTACGCTGACTTTTATGTGCTGATGGCATCATTATGATTACTGTTTTTGTTTGTAGCTAATAAGGGGAAATTATTTACCTAACCATCTCATACAGACAAACCAACGTCACACAAGGTCGCGAAAGTATATTTTTGCCCAATAATTTCTTTGGTATCAGTTTTCTGATAAGTTTTGGTCTCATTCACAGCTCCTATTGTCTTTTTACGTAATAAACTACTGCGGACGCAAATGTTCAACTGCCATAGCTGGTCAGCGCAAAAAGCTGTAGGAGCTGTTCTTGGGGTCGAGATGAAAAAACCTCAGAAGCAGAATTTTTCTGGCGAGATTGTCGCAAAAATCTGAGAGCTGTGAATGTGTTTTGAGCTCCAGAACTGGGTCAATGCCTGAAGTCAGTGGGTGTGAAGATCCGCAACCTGAGGGATACTGAAGAATCTTAGTCAAAATACACAAAACGGATCGTGGTGGCCGGTCCGGCGGCACAGGAGGTGAGGTTTGCTTTGAGGCAACACCCAATTCGCTCGCATTTTACAAATTTTAAGAAATTCTCGAATGAGCAATCTATCGGAGTAAAAAACACTCAACAACTGTTATGTGCCTATAGTGAAGCAAGATTGAACTGAAAGTACATAGCGAATCAATTGAGACTCTACTAGAATTCCTTATTGAGTGTGATAAGATGTCAATGCTGACATGATCTTATGTGTTTCGACTCCTCTTCGTAATCCTTATAACAATCATTAAATTTTCTTGAACGTGATATTTTTTGGCAAAGTGATAGTTTTAATATACACCTAATCCTGAATACAAGTCCAACAATATCAGTGAATTCTTTATTTGTGATCTCATTACCTCCGCCAAGGAGGTTATGTTTTCGTTCAGTTTGTAAGTCTGTTCGTTTGTCAGTTTGTCTTTGGGAGACACACGCGAGCTGCGTCCGTAGCCCATCCCTTTACTTTGGGAACGGTCATGTGTCCTCGTCGGTTCGGTCTGTGTTTCATACACGGAATGGTACCGCGGTCTGGAATTTGTTGCCGAGATCCGTGTTCGGCCGTGTCAGTCTGCGGGCGTTCAAGTCGTCGTAGGATATTTTTTGATGGATTCTTCTTTTTATAGTAGCACCATGGGCGTCTTGATGTTGCTTTTTGTTTCACTTGAGGGTTTTCCTTCCTTTCATGCCCTGGCTCGAAGTTTTAATAATACGCACTCTACTGTATTTGGTTTATTTATTTTCTTTTGAGGGAGGGGAGGGAGGATATAGACGTTCCTCATCGAACGGGAAATGTAGAGGAAGTTAATTGCAATTTATGGTTTGAACAGAAGGCCTTCGACTCAGCTGCTGTGGCCCAACTGGCACCACTATCGCACGGACGAGGTACTGTGGTGCGTTGTTCAACGCCTCTGAATAAAATTTTTTCAAGTCCCATCAGCTGCAGTGACCGAGCTGGCCCGTATCCAAACGGATGATTGGTTGAGATGAATATTTAATGCAGCAAATTGATGACGCGGAGCCAACACCACACACGGGATCGTTTGACCATTGAACCAAACAAACTCGTTGGCCCTGATGTGGTTTAAACATGAGGGAGATGGCCGGTGCTCCCGATTTAACTCATCTACATAGAAGAAGGAGAAGAAACATGTTTTCTAGTTGACCTCAATAATCAAGCAGCACACTGGAAAGTTAACTGCCAGGACTCATCCTTTATTCTTAACAACGAGAGCGATTCAAACTCTTATGATATTAGAACAGAGCGTTTTTGGACAAGTCATTGACTTTAATAAGAATCATATTCAATTTCTTCCGTGAACTATATAGAACTGCTGCACTAGAGTAGTTGTCACATTTGCCATTCACGGGCAAAACTAATTTGGAACATCACATTAATTTTGCACTTATGATGGATGCAAATACTGCACTTGTTTATAACGATTTATTTGCCTAGGTGTTCTTGCATACCTTCTATTTTACGTGTAGAAGCAGAGGTGTGAAATATAGAGGCGTGGGTGCAGCTTTATGGTAGTATTTTTCTTATTTTGGCGTTCTCCCTCATGCAGACATTTTGGACGCGTTGAAGTTATTGGCAGCGACCCATTTTTTGCAGGCGTTACGGCCAGCGGCTCTTTTAGTTGAAATAAAACTCATATTTTTTACAAGCGTCGCAAGTTCCCATCGCTGTCTGTGGTAATTATAATTTTTGTTAGCTAAAAAGGCCGCACCGAAGGGATTCTGGTAGCAAAGCTTCTGAAAAAGCTGCGCGGCGGGGAAGAAAAATTGCAGGCAAAGGTTACGCACAGCTCGGGGAAACGATGTTGGTATTATTGCACAGACTGCGCTCCGTGTAGCTGGTACTATCTTAATCTATCTACTATCTATCTTAATCAGGTGATCCAAATTTAGCACCCTTCGACGATTTTGTATTAAATATTGTTTTACATAGAGGTCACGTCAACTCTGCTATAGAAAAATCCCCTTTCGAAAGTAGAGTAGTCCATGAGGTTGGGTAAACAAAGCTGGGTATTGTCGCCCATTGCTGCGCCATCGTGCAAAACACAAGTGCGACAAAACTGTGGCGCACAGCGAGCCGGTCCGAGCTTTTTACAACTGGCGCTGAGACGCAATGAAATTTTTTTGCACCAGCCCTTCCAGACCATCCGAATGAAAACAAAACAGAACATTAGCGAAGCTTGAATAATTTGATCATATTTCTGAGTGCCTTCAACTGTCTTACTTCACAAAAATTCGTATGATGCTAGCCCAACGAAATGTATTACTAACGTCGCTGAAACATTTAATATGCTGTACACCTGGTCGTCTCCAAACTGAAAGTTTTCCCGAAACCGGGACGATTGCTTTGCCTGTCTCCTGTTTTAGGAGTTCCACTGTATTGCCATAAGCAAGCATAATCTGATTGCCTCTCTATATTGTATGATAGGTATTATAGTAGTTGTACTAGTACTATCAAACAAACTAATACCTCCACGCGTTCCAGAAATGATATTATTATCGTGCTTGCTTCGCGTAACGCTGCAGCTTTATGTTAGCTAACTGCTATACGATAGTACAGGAAATATATCAAGAGAGCTATCATAGAGTTGAACTAGCTTTCGCGTTGTACCTATCCATAAATTTTATTTTAAATAACAATGACCCGAGAGCACCCTCTCTTTGCAGCTAATTCTCTGGTAGGTTGAAGAATCTGTTCTTAGTCAATATTTTCGAATTGTTATTAAATCATTTGGATCGATCAGAATGCTGAGAATCTTTTAGGTCAAATATTTTTTTCTTGAACGAGAAAACCATTTCTCTCCATTGCATTGACAATCTTCATGCACGACGCAAATGTCATTATCGGCTCTCTATCGTTCTTTACTTTCATTATTTTTGAAGAAAAGAAGAGTACGTAAGATGAAACCTATAAATTTCTATATTTTTTGTCGTAGCATTCCATCATTGAGGTTTAAAGCATATACAAAGTTGCAAAAGCGACCAATAACGACTTACAGAACAATAACTAATGCGAAGCAGAACACATTTTGGAAAGATTTTCGTGTTGTTTTCTGGCAAAATATTAACACGAACGTATTCAATAGCCTGGCACATTCGATGTAGCTTACACCCTCTACAATCGCCCCCTCGTTGTGCCCTTAACACAACACGCTTCTTTAATTTATAACTCTACGTCGTAATCCAGTTTGGGATAATCCTCGAGTGAATTCAATCTCAATTAGTCCATGTGATTTTATATCTAACTTTAATCCAGATTCAGAGTTTTGTTCGGTCAGACTTAGATTAAAGACAAATTACTCAGAAATGCTTCGTAAATTGAAATCAACTCTTCACCTAAATGGAAAATTCCCACAATGCTGTTCCTAAAGCAGTTTATTTACTCAAATATAATTGGGAATCGAAGATACCATACATGCTGATTAGGTAAAATTAATCACCGTAATGGTTTTGGGTCGTTTGAATGCAATTCAACAGCGTTAACTTTAACTAACTGTGCAGTTAAGACAAAGGAACCTGTTATGCTTCAAGGAGGACATTGTGGAAGAGCATGTGGGTGGGAAAGGGAAGGGGTTGAATCAAATCGCAGTGAGCAGAAATAAAAACTAAGACAAGCATACAATCGTCATTTTATTACCTGTGTGTAGTAATATTTTCTCCCATGTTGAAACTTTGAGGTAATTAATAAACTGTTAGATAATTAGCTAGTAATGAGTATATTACTCGTGATTTTCAAAGATTGTGGAAGATTTTTGATTGAAAATAATAATACAGCGTTCGTGAAAAACGTTGTAACCTTCCTGCATAAAGTCTGTAGAATGATGGATCTGAAACATAGCCAGCAAGTCATTATCCAACATTCTGATGTAGCGGTTTGCATTTATAATTTCATTCCTTGGCAATGTATAAAGACAACTCTGATTACCAGACTACTAAAACAGCCACAAACCATAACTGAAGCGGGATGTTTCACCGTGGAGATTGTGAACCTAGGGTCATCCCGGATGCAGTTGGAGGAACGCCTTACCTTTCCAGAGACGTTTCCGAAAGATTGGAACGCGCTATCGTCAGACCCCATGGCAGTAGGCCATTGTTTAGCATTTTATTGTAAAAGCCAGCTTAGCCCCGCACATGTGTTCATGTAACAGAAGTTTGCGTGCAGTAGTACGACTTGGAAGATGAAGGTCCTTTTGTAGATGATGTTGGAGAGTGGACCCATTTTCAAGCAAGTTAGCGCATTCTGCCTTGAGTAAACTGACAAGAAGTTACACGAAGATCCTCCACCACTTTGCACATTAACAGCCTAGTTGTTTTGCGGTTGTCTTCCGAGGTTAACAAAGAATATTTTTGGGATCAGGAACAACGTTTGGTGGGAGACTTGTTGCGGCATTGAGAAGTCTCCGTACAGTTGCTTTTCTAATTCCAGAGATCCGATAAATTTTCGTAATTGGTACATTCTTCTAACCATGCCATCAGTCGCGCCTTTTCAGCATTTGTAATGTATTCACCAATCATGATCACAATTTTGCATATAAATTCTGAAATAGAATGTAGAATAACTCAACTTTAAGGGTCGATAAAACCATAAATGACCTCACTCCATCGCGTAGCAGAACATTCTCCTGTATGTAATGTGATATATTTTATTAAAGATGATCTTACTGTCACCTGCATATGAAGTAAGAGTATCGAGAGCAGCCGACCTGCCACCATTGTACTTTCTACTCTTTGTTCAAACTTCTAATAAGCCACACGCTGCTGCTTGCCTTTAATTAATCCCTGCACGTCCACTGCCTATTCGCTCTGCCGCTAATCGCTACAGGTAACAGCATGCTTTTGGGTTCACAGGTAGCCATAGACAGATACTATGGCGCAGAAGTACTTGGCGCAACACTAAAGGCCACAAAAATGGCGCACTGGCGCATTGTGCTCAAGCTCTGTAAAACGGGTGCGCTGACACTGACGCAAATATAAAAATACGGTCCATGCCAAGCACTGCTGACAATAGAAAACCTAACACAAGTGCCGATCCATCACAGCACCTAGCACAGCGCTTGAAGTTAGCGTCACGCCCATAGATGACAATTTTATATGTTTGTTATTATTAGGTTACTAAATTGGTGCAGTGTTTTGGCATTGGTGATGTACATGAAAAACAAAAAATTCAAATGATTATAACATTTGAAGTAATATTCAGCAAGACTGCTTTCAGAAATAGACATTTCTGTTTTCCTCGCATGCGGTGATAGGCCTTCGAGAAAGTCTTGCTTTCAACGACACCCACTACAGCTTGCCTTGATGCAGCGCTGGACATTGTAGCATTTCTTGATTGCTTCGATGGATATTTGAGCTCTCCCTGTGCAGCGGTAGCAAGCTCAAACGTCCTCCCCTACAGCTTTTAGTATTGTAGTGTGACAGTTTTTTACTGGGCCGCCCACTGAATAAAATAGCTTCTGTCCTTGTCCGCACAGATAACAGACGTAAATACCTTTAATGCCGAAGCCACATATGGATTCGTACGAACAACTGGCTGTGAGGAGGGACAGCTCACCCGTTTTAGCATAGAAACGGTAGCATGAAGGACACGTGTAAGCTACACATTCTTGCATCACCTTGTTTCTGCAAATGTATAGTGTGTCCCCGGCATGAGACGGGCTGTCTCCGTCAGCTCAAAGCTTCCTGCCAGCTTGTTCCCGTCTGTCAGTCAGTCAGTCTGTCTGTCAGTCTGGCGCAGCGTCTGTCACAGGTTTTGTGTTTTTCTTCTTCACATTACCCAGAGATGTGTATTTGTAAACCTTGCGCAGCAGAACTTTAATCTTTAATGCAGCATGTGACGGCTAGGACGCTGTGCTTGGGTGAATGAGCCTCAGTATTTTTCTTTTATATCAGCTGAGAGTAAAATGAGCAGGTGCGAGAGATACTCAAATTAGCTTTCGGCCCTGGCTACCTGCCGTAAATTTTGTACTCATATTATCAATAGATACGTTGTATAATATTGACAATCGATTGTTATTTCGCGCATAAAATTTAGTGGATACAGCAATATTAACGCGTCAACCTAATTGTGTCAGATACACACGCATATATTATATTATATATATATAGCAATATAATATTGATAATTATAGGTATCTGCTGCAAAAAATAGGAGAAGTAGCCAACACCGAGAGCCACTTTGTAAAGCTCTCTGAATTCCCTAAGCTTCTTATTATCCAAGGACTCTTTTTCAATACCCGCACTGAGCAGATGTGGAATCGAACACAGCGGTGACACTCACTCGAAGTCGGTGCTTTTGATGACTCGGTTTTCGAAATAAGAAATTGGAACTTTTCATGTGTCGTGTGAGACATGGCCAGAGGCAGCCAGCGTGCATAACGCCACCTGGACCTCATCCGAAGTATCATCAAGGTAATCAAGCTACTGCTAAAAGTGGCCCTGTTGCTCGAGGGCAACAGATGATGGGCCGCTGACCACTGTGGCCTTGTGTTTCTCTAGTGGCTAAATTGAAACTGGCATTAGTTGGTCGCAAGTGGCTTCAGGTGGCCGTAAGTGACCACAGGTAGCCAAAAAAGACCTCGGTTGGCTGCAAGTGGCCACAAGTAACCAAAGCTGGCCGCAAGTTACCAAAGGTGGTCGCAAGTGACCACCACAGGTGGCTGTAAGTGATCACAGGTGGCTGTAAGTGACATCAGGTGGTTGTAAGTGGCCACAGGTGGCGGTAGGTGCCCATCTCTGAATAATCTCACTTCAGGCTCATCTCCCTGTTCAACAAGAGCTTCAACCACTTGCCGTATCTTGAACATCCTAATATTAAATCCGTTATTATGAATTCATAGCACATACTGTAGATGCTACCGTCGTTCACTGCGTAGTGTCAAGTCATGAAAACCTCATATTTAGCTAAAAACTCCTTCTTCCTTCGCGTTTCCAACTCGTGTTTCACAGAGCGTGTTGTCAACATTTCAAAAGTCCTCCTCTTCCTCCAACCCGCTCTTCAGCGAATCGTTTAATCCCTTAACCGCTCCAATTATAACAGTCGGTCTTTGTAAGCCAGATCCTCATGTTAATTTTTCGATGAGGCTATCAAGCGAACGACAGGAATAGAAGCGTTCCATATGCCACACGCCGCCACGCGTGGGGTGTTCCGACAGCAGCAGGGACAGTTCTTGCCATAGATTCTTCGCCCCGTTTAGGCGGGTCCACACGATAATTAAATCGACAAGTTTCCTCAGCTCCAAGCCCGAATGCGTTGAAATACCGTAAAGCTATTCGTGCCATACACGTGATTTTCGGCAGTCGGTTTAAGGTTAAACAGCACAAATGCGCATAGCTATCTTAGTTTTCTAAAGTCATTGCAACTTTGACACGATATCGGAAGCGTTTACTAGTAACACTTCGTAAGCAAGCGTGCTTGACCCGCTTCTGTTCTCAATTTACATCAATGATCTTGATCGTAACATTAATAGTAAAATCAGTAAATTTGCGGATGATACAAAACTATGTCATCCTGCCACGAAAAAAGCCGAGCTCCGACAAGACCTTGACCACCTCATGGAATGGAGCGCAACGTGGCAGATGAGCTATAATATCGACAAATGCTCAGTAATGCACGTAGGGCTCGTGAACACTTTAACTCCATTGAATATGAATGGGACGGAATAAGCTCCTGTTACCCAACAACGTGACTTGGGAATTACTATTACAAACAGACTACAACACAGTCAGCAAGTTGACAAGAGTGTGAAAATGGCCAGCAGAGTACTCGGATTCATCACCAGAAATTTTGAATACAAGTCCAAGGACATCATCGTTCCCTTGTACAAGGCATTAATGCGGCCACACTAGAATTTCCTGTTCAATTCTGGTCGCCACATCTGTGCAAAGAAATCGATAACATGGAAAGAGTCCAACGCAGAGCAACGAAATTGATACCTCAGTTGCAAAACAAGCCGTATGAATGTCGCCTAAAGGAACTGGGTCTGATCTCTCTCGAGAAAGACGACCCAGGGGGCAACTAATAGAAACATTCAAGTATTTGAATGGCTTCAACGACGTACCTACAACGGGACTCTTTGAAAGAGACCTCAATGATCGCTTGCGAAACAACGGCCAAAAACTCAAGCAAAAAGCTCGAAGAACGACCTTAAGTCAGCAGTTCTTTCCGTAGTGCATAGTCAGAGTTTGTAATAGACTCGATCCCTTCCGACGTTGTTAGTGCGGCATCAATCAACGCGTTTAGAAATCGTCTTGACATACATTGGGAGAGACATCCCCCACAGCTAAGGATTTTTCCTTCAGGAGTCGCACACTCTAAACTGCCAAAGCCTCCGAGGCTTCCTTAATCTGTCTTCTTCTCTCTTCTGCTCCAACTACACTGTCTAACATCTTTAACTCCGCATATCAGCGGCTATTGATGGTGATTGTGTGCATTCATGATCGTCTCTTTTGCTGAGATTCTTCTCCCTCCTCTTTTTTTCCTTCACTTTTCCCCAGTCTTTTATATCCTACTAACATAATGGCAATAGCTCTAGAGGGCCGGGGCGTAAGTTTCGATGTCTCTTTGAGAATGGGTCTGTTGGTTCGTCTACTGCCGCCTACCTAATCTAATCTAAGCAAACTTACTTGAGCGGCCAACATTTTACCAACTTTTTTTGGTGGACACACAGTCGTGCTTACGAGGGCTCAACAAAATATTCGGACCATGAGCTGAGAGCAGTCTTTCAGTAGACTAACGTGTACCTGCTTTTATTCACTTTTATACAAAGATGTCCTTCGTAAAGCTTAATTTATCCCAATACCTCCAGTGCCACTTTAGGCGTTTTCAATTTGCTAGAGCTGATCTAATTTCATTTGGTTTACATTTTCCGGAATTTCGATCCACTACGTTAGGTCGAGTTCTAAGGATTAATTGTAAACCGATTGTTCGCAAACTTGAAGTTACAGGCAAGCTAATAGGAGTATTTTTTTGGAATAATTTTGGAAAAATGAACGAGCTTTCAAAAATGACGCTTCATTAGGCAGTTGGGGCCTTAGAGCTAACCTGTTAAATGCCGATAGCTCAATTTAGGGACTGAAAAATGTGATGCTCATCTCACTCAAACTAATAAAGTATTTTCAATCTCAAACGGATGTTGTCTTCAATGCATTAGAGCGCACAGTAGCCTGTGCTAACTTGGAGGAAGATTGCTCTCTACTTCGGCAGCAGGGTTGTGGAGTAGAGAAATTTTGGGATCCAGGAGTCGAAGTCCTGGTGAAAATTGGACTATTATATTCAGAAAAAAAGTCGGAGTCGAATTCGGTAGGAGTCATTTTTGGGATCCAAGGAGTTGAAGTCGGAAATTTGCAAAACGCAGTTATCGGAGTCGGAATTTGCTATCCGATTTCGCAACCCTACTTGGCAGTAGACGGACAATCTTGTAGCCAAATAGTCTTTCGTATATACAGTATTCATCGGTGCAGCTGAACAAATAAACTTTTTTGGCATGTAGTTGAAATTAAAAAAAAATTGTTCACAACTCTGATAAGATGCGTTGGGAGCGCTGAGACGCTAGTGACAAGTGAGGCGTTTGCCACGCATATACGCCCTCTCCAGCCCCTTGTGTATATAAGTGAACTTTCGGTAATGAATATCTTTGTGCTTCAGTAGAATAAATGTCAGGGTTGCAGAGGCAAAGTTGAGGTCGGTAGGAGGCGGAAATTTTTCGGAATCAGGAATTGAAGTCGGAATGGCTTGGCCCCGGAGTTGGTAAATGAGCCTGTTTTACTAATACAGCGGAAACGGTAGAAGATGGATATTTTTGGGATTCAAGGTAACCAAATGTTAAAGTAATCTCTTAAAGAGGCGCAATTTAATCAGCATTACAGGTTCGGTTACCATGTTCTGCTGTCACAAACATATTGATTCAACGGGCTCTATTACTTATCACTTCGTCCATTAAGCTAAGGAAAAATCGATCGCTTTGACGTACTAAATTCAACAGGCTTAACCTAGAAAATGAAACTTTTCTGATGAATCAGTTCAGCAGACCATAATATTAGGTCATTTAAGGTGAAATGTACGATTTGAGCTGAAAGTTTATTTACTATATCTTTAATCAAACTATGTACCTAAGTTATCAGCACATCATTGCCATTAACTCGAACGTTGTTTGAGATGTACCCGCTTTCACTACTTTATCTAGCACATTATTGCCCACTGCGGTCTGAGGCGAAGCGTGTGACTGATTTTCAACACTAAAATGCAATTGGAATTATTGTATCATAAAATGACTAAACCGGAACTACAGTTAAACGTCGTGCAGGACATTTATCCTCACCTAACACCTCTCTGATGTTTCGAACTGCCTGGGAAGCATTCGTACCACCGGGAACCTCACATTCGTAAGTAAAATGAAGTTTTGCTTTAACCACGACTGCCATAATTTTAAATTACAATTTCAGAATCACTATATAATGAACTGCCGTGAGTTGCCTTAATAAAAGTTATGAAATGACTGGCCAGTGTCCAATGATCTGACAACAATATTTGAAGATGTGAAGTATGGCAGCTACATACAATCTCATAAACCTGCAGTATAGCAAAAGGCTCAAGATACTAATATCAGTGACCCTGAAGGTCACAAGAGCGATTGCTGCGTTTGACGCGCTTACTAAGCAACTGATTTCTGTAGGCTTCTGTGGGGGAACTGACCTTTGCCAGAAATGGGAAGGGACGGAGGGGAGGGGGGCACAGCTCGCTTCATAAAAGTCTTCTATCGATAGCGTCATAGGCTATAGCACTTGAAGATTTTTGGTCGACTGCAGCCTTACTGCAGCCTCTAGGATCAGTTAACTTATATATTTGCTGCACGAATCAGTGCGTGTGGGTTTCGCAGTAAGGACTGTGGTCAAGTAGGCTTTACCTTTACTTTAAATGCGATGAATCAGAAAACCAGATACTTCATTCTTAGCGACTTGATAATTAGATTAATTAGCAGGCCTAATTTTGCTAAGTTGATTTTATTAAACAATGACACCGGCTCCATCAAACCATGCAACAGCTTAGTCACTTCAGTCTTTTTGTAGTGAAAGGTAACATGCGGCCGCACGATGCGTTCTCTACCGCCGTGCTGTGGTGGGCGAGGCTGGTAGACATGCAGGCCGTGATGTGGGGCGGCGGTCGGTGGAGACAAACAAGACGAAGACATAAAAACCAAGGGCAGCTGCCTCAAAAAATGCCCTTGGAAGGCGTACGCAGACGCCACGGGCAATCAGTCACGACTGAGTATTGCTGACCGTTCTGTGTCAAATTAAGTCAAATAATATTGATCAACTATATCAGGTCCAATATAGAACTTCTGTTGCCCGTTGGAACAACATTGAATGAAATTTCATTTGTGAAGTTTATGAAATACTGTTGGCGTAATGGAGTCACTTAATTCTTTATTTTGTAGCGTACCTACGTTCTAGATGTGTTTCACTAAAAAAAAAAAAAATGCGTCCGCCACAAACTGCGCATCAACTGAGCGTGTTTTATCTGCTTATATGATAACTGTTATACCGGGGCCACGCTATACAGTCGCAAGCTTAACCATTAAATACATGATTTAATCTTAACACTGCCGTAGGGATACTACTACAGTGCTTGGAAATTATCGCACTGGGCTCGCCTCAGATTGTGGAGTTAATTTATGAGCGAACGTGCAGCTCGCACGTCGTCCATGTTGCCGTATCAGCGCTACAGACTTTCACTGTTTTTCGGCAGGACGCCTGAACTGAACGTCCGCCTATAAATTGAGCGTCTGATTGCATTACGGAGGTAATATAATAGGAAGGAGCCGGAGCTATTTGTCCCATGTATGCAATAAATAAATTATTACATAGTTCTGGGTTTGATGACGTCACCGATTTAGAGAGCTAAAGAGCACTGCAGATGGTGATCCAGCCTCCTAAGCAAAAATCTGCGATACCGATCTGCTTGCGGTTTCATCTCTCCATTCGTTCACTTCTAGGATTTGATGCAAGAAAACAGGGTATCATTGATACCGTTTCGGAGATAACGCTAGGACACAATTTAACACTGCTTCTGCACACAGATGCGAATGCTGTATACCACAGTTCATTTACATATCTGAGTCTTTGCGCGTACGGCCGTACAAACTTTCAGAAGTGTGATGTCAAGCCGATAGCGTCACGCCATTGTGGAATTACCTAAGATTACTCGCTGTGAAAAGTGTGACGCTGTTAGCTCCACGTCACAATTCTGAAGATTCGTACGGCCGTATGGCCAAACACTCAGATCTGCTGCATTTTTTGCCTGTTTCTAGGACACTTCTGGATCAATTTTAATGCTCTTTAAAGGCTATGTCAGCCTATGTCAGGCCAGTTCCAGCCGCTTGAAGTCAGCAATTTTGTCGCGTTCTCGTACTCTCGGAAGCAGAACCGACGCTCGCTCCTGCTGTCATTTCCGTAAACTTCATAGCGTGGCCATGGCTATGCGGATCATTATTCAGTAGGATACACGGTTTCCCCGCTGGCAATTCCCATCTCCCGTGTGACACTTCACACCGATACATAAATAGCTTGAAGGCAAATTTTCTATCCAGGAATGACAAAATGTGTGTCCCCATATATTTCAATATATCATCTTATCAACCCCAATACCGCAGCACTGGAGAAAAAAGAATTTTAGTACGATGGTAAAGACAGCAGAAAGTAAATCACGTGTCATCGTTGCGAGTACGGGGAATGATTTCATGTTTGCAACAGTTTATTGTATTGGTGGATTTATCATCAATATTAAGCATTTATTTTAATTTTGTTTTCTACTAGTAGCAGCTCTATGCATTTTCGGTGCAATACAACAAGAAGTGTGCCTGTGACGATCTGTTACTTATGCCATGGTACACGGAAGAAATTAATCACAGAATATCGTTTTATAAGATCATAAATTTTACTTGGAATTGCAGTGTAAATATCTGGCAGTTAGAAATTAGCATAGGCGGGAAGTTCAATCCGGAAGTCCGATTAATCAGATTCGCGTTTTCCGAATGGGGCTAATCCAGCCCAACGAACGATAATCTTAGGCAATCATCAATCGGATAATCTTGGGCAATCATCAATCGGATAATCTTAGGCAATCATCAATCGGATAATCTTGGGCAATCATCAAATAATCCAGGTCGACACTGTCTTTGTTTTCGCGATAGCAACAAATTTGAAAAATTCTTCTGAACGAAAATTTTTTAGGTCACTCTAATATTTTCACACTTTCATATTTTCTCTATAATATGCAACTTTTGAAATAGCGTGGCTACTTATATAATCAGGTACAAAAAATTTTTGTGCAAGTATGAAGTAGGTATTATGCGTGTATAGTTTTTGGGTTTTCGTTCGCGTCTCAAATCGGTTAAATAACGCTGTTAAGCGAGGCGTGTATGGAGCACAGCAGTTGTCGTTAGAGTATATATTTTTTCTGAAAGAATATATTAATATTACCGTATGTATTTTCCGTAATGCGTATGCATGGGAGGATAATTTTGGTTAAATTAAACTTCAATTAAAATAAAATGTTTATTTTTTATCTTCAAGCTTGACTTACTCGTTGTATTCAGTTACAAATAGCTTATTTAGGGTAAAAAAAGCATTAAATTTCATTTAAAATCATTTAATGATAAATTTTTAAAGATATCGAATAGCTTTTCAAGAAATTAATCAGATCGGATAGTCGCTAAATGGATTTGACCTGCTGGCAAATCTCTAACTGGACTTCATTTTTTATTTTTAATCGAGCCCAATTCTCGTAATTAGCCAGCATATATGTTGAGATGTTGCTGCTATACACTTTTTTTTGTTATATATGAGGGTTACAGTCCCAATAAGGCTAGTGTAGGGTGAATTCCCATATATCGGCTTTATCTATATTATCTAGGCGGTTAGGTTTCATGACCCTTTTTCTACTCCTACCAGATGGCAAATTTGATATTTTTCGTAGAACCTCTGCTCTAAAGCACAGCTGAAACACTACAGTAATGGTGTATTACGACAATCCCTGTGAAAAAAAAAAAGACTTGTAAAAAGACAAGAAAACGAGAGACTGTAATGCAGCGTTAATTGCCTCGGGTACACAATTGACAAATCGCATAAAAGTGCATTTTCGCGGGGAGAGAATCACTGGTCCCGACTGTCCGTTCTCATAGGAGCGAGGGCCCATACAAATAACGAGAACCAGGTGTATTAGTTTCTTGTAACACTTTACGTGTTGTTATACTCGTAGAGGGCAAATTTTCACAGCGAAGAAAAATTTGAGTTCAGGCTGTCTACGTTCATATTTTAATCGAAAAAGTCGCTTTGACTTTGAAGACATCGCTTGAATATACGATACACCTCAAGTATTGCTGGCTGCAGACCGAAATAAACTAAATCCAGTGAGATATTCTGGAGGTAGAGTTAAGTCATAATGGCGTGCAGACCAACACGACAAACTTCAATTTGATATTAAAGCTTTATCAACGGCAAGGTTCGATACGCACTATTTTGCTACTATGACGGTGCTGTTTCTACGAAAAATTCTCATTTTTGCCTCACAACAAAGAGATTCGTTTTTGCTCGCCTGTCTGTATCCTTGAAATATATATAGCAACTCTTAAGGCACTTAAGGCAAGGATTGATATGACCTAAGCTATCCATTGCAGTGCATCAAAGTTTAACAAACTGATAGCAGCAAAGTACCAAGATCTCCTATCAATTACTTGTCTAACTGAAGCCCGAGCTGTTGAATTTTCCAATGCGCAAATGCGTGTTCATGCCTCGTTAAAGAGAACTCTGAACTATGGTATATTCCCCTATCGTATTCTATAAACCGAGGCTATCGAGACACAGATCTTCATGATGTGTGCAACGTTATCGGCCTCACTAAGAAACGTCACTGCAATTATCGTCAAGCAGCACTGACCATGTCAAGTTTGTTTATGGGAGTGGCAGAGTCACTAAGGAAGGCTAAGATGACGTCAGGCGTATAGTCCCGGAAACAGCCCATGTACACGAGGCTCGGAGAGCTTTGTCTAAGCCAGAGAGCCACAAGGTCTATTTGCGGGCTAAATTCATTACTGAAACTTTCGTACTAGCCTACTTGCCAACTGCTAAGTTAAACTTGTAATGTATCTTTTGTAACTCAAGAATCTTATCGAAATCTGTAAACCCATATGCCAACTGCTACTTTTCTCCCATGTTATTAACTAAGCAATGGAACACCTCCGCTGGATGCTGTAGGTACTCATTCTTATAATGAACACAGCATCCCTGTCAGACCTAATAAATTAGCTTTATTTCCCTCTAGATCTTCTTTGCAGACGTTGCTCTACCCGTGCACAGGCCCAACATTACGCGAGTCATTGTCAAAGGTTTAGTAAAATCTCCAAGAGACTCCAGAAGTGATGGATGTGTCTGCACCGCAAGTTCCACTAGAAGACCTTGCCTCTATAGGAACCTTACCTACATAGCAGGACACCTAATATAACCGCCATAAATGCTATGCATGGGATAGTGCGAACAGATATGGATGCCGTGTACACAGGGCTTTGTTGCAGACACCGAGCCTTTGTTACAGCTTTGGTTTGATCGGCAGGAGCTAATCTTGCCTTTGCGTGACGCCAGCCACTTTGGATGGACCGGGAGAGAGGGACAGCTCTCCAAACCTGTAGGTCAAGGGACAATACTAACCTTTTCTCAGAGTAGATATTGACACAATCACGCTTCATGAACTGTTAAAAATCATCTATCACACAAACCCTTTGAAGCTATTCAGGGAGCACAACGGCAAAAAGTTACGTTTTGTAAAACCAACAAAAATCAGTATCTGTGCCAGAGCTGTTCAGCAATCATTTGCTACTATGATTATTTTAAAATAGAAGAGAAATCCCTAATGGGGCCTGCTAGCAATCATAGCTGCTAATATTCTCGTAATATGATCATAAAAAGAGTTCCATACCTGACAAAATAACTAAGATTTGGTAATAGCCAGTCCAATTGATATCGTAGGCTACCATGCAGATTTTTTGTTTAATTTTCACAATAGTACCTTGCATGAATCGCCGTTCCGCTGATGGTCTCCCTCATATCGTTAAAAGCTGAGTTTCAGCCATTCTGGTCTTTGAACACAGTATGACTGCAGGAGCTTTGACCATTCAGTGGGAGACTCAAAAATGCTTTCGTAAGAATAGCACTATGGAAGCAACCACATGCAGTCACTTGGGTTGACGGGAATCTTACTAAAGCCACCGAGACGCAAGCCTTACAGAAATTACTGTTGTCCGGAAGCTGGTTTGTGATTTCTTGCCTGAAATTTTTTTACAGTTAGTGACGTCATGAACGTACATGTTCGGTCTGCGGCTCGGGTGTAGCGCAGCAGTGCGGTACAGCAGTGCGGTACAGCAGTGCGGTACAGCAGTGCGGTACAGCAGTGCGGTACAGCAGTGCGGTACAGCAGTGTGGTACAGCAGTGCGGTACAGCAATGCGGTACAGCAGTGCGGTACATCAGTGCGGTACAGCAGTGCTGTACAGCAGTGCGGTACAGCAGTGCGGTACAGCAGTGCGGTACAGCAGTGCGGTACAGCAGTGCGGTACAGCAGTGCGGTACATCAGTGCGGTACAGCAGTGCTGTACAGCAGTGCGGTACAGCAGTGCGGTACAGCAGTGCGGTACAGCAGTGCGGTACATCAGTGCGGTACATCAGTGCGGTACAGCAGTGCGGTACAGCAGTGCGGTACAGCAGTGCGGTACAGCAGTGCGGTACATCAGTGCGGTACAGCAGTGCGGTACAGCAGTGCGGTACAGCAGTGCGGTACAGCAGTACGGTACAGCAGTGCGGTACAGCAGTGCGGTACAGCAGTGCGGTACAGCAGTGCTGTACAGCAGTGCGGTACAGCAGTGCGGTACAGCAGTGCGGTACAGCAGTGCGGTACAGCAATGCGGTACAGCAGTGCGGTACATCAGTGCGGTACAGCAGTGCTGTACAGCAGTGCGGTACAGCAGTGCGGTACAGCAGTGCGGTACAGCAGTGCGGTACAGCAGTGCGGTACAGCAGTGCGG
>LQNS02278178.1:5015726-5027747 GCA_001587735.2 Parhyale hawaiensis | reverse complement strand
GCGCAGTAGTGCACTGTACTCTGCGACGGTGCTCTGCAGTGTACTGCACCGTGGTGCGCAGTAGTGCACTGTACTCTGCGACGGTGCTCTGCAGTGTACTGCACCGTGGTGCGCAGTAGTGTACTGTACTCTGCGACGGTGCACTGCAATGTACTGCACCGTGGTGCGCAGTAGTGCACTGTACTCTGCGACGGTGCTCTGCAGTGTACTGCACCGTGGTGCGCAGTAGTGTACTATACTCTGTGACGGTGCTCTGCAGTGTACTGCACCGTGGTACGCAGTAGTGCACTGTACTCTGCAACGGTGCACTACAGTGTACTGCCGAATGGTCTGGTGCGCACACGAGACATAAGCTGACGCTGTGGACACTCGCTCAGCTTGCAGCTGAAGTCGCAGCTGTACGATATGACGCTGGAAGTAGCAGCAGATAGCTGTTGAAATTTCATTCGTTAACGCAGCGCTGCAGCATTCAGCTCGCCTAGGCATATGTTGCACAAATGGTGTTTTTGCTCTGTTTATTTAATGCGAGTTTTGTTTTACGAGTTTTAAATACCTTATAATTGTGTGCAGAGTTGCAGTCAAAGCTACCTTTAATTTGCTTGTAACATGGTGCTGAAGGTTTATTGTTATGTAGTCTAGCGACTACCCCTCAACTTCGATTGTGTACCTGGACAGCACGTAGCATTCAATGCATTTGTTTTTCAATCAATTTTATCTTAGGACAGATGCAGAAAGGTGGAGGATGCGTAGGGCTTCCTTGAGCTCCAGTGATACGCTTAATATTTTGCTTTGTATGAGTCGCATTATCAAAAAATTTCTTCGAAAATAAAAGCGTTGAATTCTAGAGGGAGTAATACCAATGAAAAAATCCACCATATTAGTGAGAGATCGATAAAATTTTTGAAAATAAAATGCTAAAGGTGACAAACCCGGTGAAACTGAGTCTGGCAGAGGGCAAGTGGTTAGTACAGAATTACACTCAATGAATGCCGTGGACGCTACAAGTCGCTTAGAAAAGTTAAGATATCGATCTGAGTTTGGGTAACAGGGCAGAGGCTTTGACAGGACACGAGCTCCATCCGTTGGCAAAAGGTGCAGTGTTGTCAGGACATAACATTTTACTTTATTTACATTGCTCATAGTCACTACACGCCTTGCTGCCCTTGGTGCTTCATGTAAAAAAAAAACACAAACACGTTCGTCTTTTTGAGCGTGTTCTAGAAGCTTGTGGAATGGAAGAAAATATTCAACCTAAATTAAAGTTTTCCTTCAGTTCTGCATGTGGGGTGCTCTTCTCCACGGATTGATTCTGTCAACTTCAGCTTAATTTTAATTCATTTGGATAGGAGAAAGAGCACTCTATTTAGCTGAGTAATGACCGCGAAGTGTTCTGTACAAAGGAATTGAATACTTTTTAGTATCATATATTCCAAAATCTCGCTGTCCGAGCCTGCGCGGTAATTGTCGAGTGTTCGAATGAAGAAGGAATGAATTTCTAGACCTGTGTTTTGCAACACTGAGTTCGAGAACCAAATAATCAGGGTCGCTATCTCATCATTATTACCTCCGCCAAGGAGGTTATGTTTTCGTCGGGTGTGTCTGTCTGTCTATTTGTCTGTCTGTCTGTTTGTCTGTCACCAAGATAACTCAAAAAGGTATGGACGGATTTTGACGAAAATTACAGAGATTGTTAGGTACGTTAGGAGGAGCAGATGATTAACTTTTGGTGAAGATCCGTCCATCCGTTTGTTTGTTTGTTTGTCTGCCTCATTTTTCCCAATGCCATAACTCAATAAGTTATGGGCAGATATTTTTGAGTAAGAATAAATGACCAAACTTCTGAGATGATCCCTTTGTTTTTTCGTTCGTTTGTCACTGTTTTTAATTTTGTGCTTGTTAGCACAATAACTCAAAAAATAAGAAATGGATCTTTATGAAATTTGTATGGGCTGTTATTAATGTTGAAAAGACATAAATGATCAAATTTTGGAACAGATCGGTTAATACGTTTGTATGTTTGTCTCATGTTTGTGTCATAACATTTGTTAGTAGCATAACTCAAAAAGTTAGGAACGGATCTTCAAGAAAATTGAACAAGCTGTTATTATTATTGAAAGACACAAATGATTAGATTTCGGAGCTGATAAAAAGAAAATCATGGTTTCAGAGCCAAATTGAAGTTTTGGCTACCGTTGCCTCGATTGGAGGAGGTATGCGCTCTCAGAGTGCTCTAGTCTCTATATGTTATCAGCTGATATGTGCGGGCCATGCGTAGTGGTTGTAGGATAACAGTGTCGTATCAGCTGGAGCTTGACGTTACTGGCTAAGAAGTGACGGTCTGAGCGAAAGTTTCTACCAACTTTTCCTATTTCCCTCGCAGTTTTATACGAACCTAATTAATAATGTCACAAACTATATCTGACGCAGTATTATACACTTCTCTATCTGTACCCTGTCTACAAAAAAGTCTTCCTGCATCTTCGCTTCCGGTCAGTCACACATCAGGTAACGACTTCTGCGCTAATGATGTCTTCTTCACGGAAGTCCGAGGACATCCTCATATTTACAGACCGCACCACAAGGTGCTGCTATCGCTTGATATCAGAAGGTGCAGCCAGTGAAAAGCATGACCGTGCACAAATATACAATATTATCGCAGCAGAGCATACTGGTACAATACCCAACAGCACACTTGGTTCGCTAACAATGGGTTCATGACCTTCCGTTCAGAGGTGGCTTATTCGCGTCCTTCCTCGCGGAGGGGGTGCATGAAACGTCTCTGTGACTTGAAATTACTGTCGAGTTCCCATCAGTTTTTATTGTTGTTATTAGCACAATATCATTTCAGTATGAATATGAGCTTTTCTTGGGGTAAAATACGGCTTAAAGTTATTATAATATTCTCTAGCCCTAGCCTTGACCTTATTATAATATTCTCCATCGTATAACCTATTGGTGAAGTGATATCCGGTTTGTGGTTATCATTACCTCCGCCAAAGAGGTTATGTTTTTGTCATGTCTGCCATCAAGATAAATTAAAAAGTTATGAAAGGATCCTTACGAAGTTTTCAGGGATTGTTAGGTATGTTAACATTAACATTTTGATTAACTTTTGGTGGACATCGTCCATAAGTTTATTTGTTTGTCTGCCTATTTTTTCACAGTGCCAATACTAAAAAAATTATGGATGGATTTTCATGATAATTGCACTAGTTGTTAGGTTTGTTACAAAGAGCAAATGACGAAATTTTTGTGTTGATTGTTAGTTCGTTTGTTGCAGTGTTTAATTTTGTGCTTGTTGACACAATAGCTCCAAAAGCGCTCAATAATTCTTTATGCAATTTACTGGAAATGTTAGTAATGTTAAAAGGAGTAGATGATTGAATTTTGGCGCAGATCGGGTGGTCCGTTTGTGAGTTTGTCTCATGTTTGTCATAATGTTTGTTAGCAGTATAACTCATGGGCATAATGAACGGATTTTCTAGAACGCTACAGAAGCTCTTAATATTATCAAAAGGTACAATAAATTAGATGTTGCTGTTGATATAAAGAGAATCATGGTTCGAGTGCCAATTTGTTCTGAGTGCTTTTTAGTTTCGTTGTCTCACAGTGAACAAATTCCCTACCCTGCCGAAACTGGAAAAATACCACTCGAGGAGACCTAAGCTCAATCAGTTAAGGAAACACTAATCTATTATGTCGCGTGTCTCATCTGACATTTATTTACAATCAAAACACTCAGATAGTATTGTGTACTTGTATACCTATTTATACCTTTTCATCCTGTTATCAAAACAGTATAATATAGACCATTGTGTATTTGTTTACCTGTACAGTTACCTGTGTATTATACTTAAATATTTTATATAGTGTTCGCTCAAGCAAAAGTATAGTAAATTAAATCTAAGTTTAATTTTCTGCGAATCGAGCTTGATGAGCAGGACTTGAGAAGTCAAGATTCGAAGCTGAGGTGAAAAAAATATGGGAATGGACTCGTTTGAATAAGCCACGTCTGAGACAGGGCCGTGTTTATTTATTGTTCAAAGATTCTTTTTTTTTAAACATTAATTTAAGCCATGACAGAATATTAGCCAAAGCTTGAACGATGCAGAGGTGCTGATGAAAATTTTATGCCGTCATTTTTGACGGCAGAGTTCACCTTTACCATAATACACAGTTTGTTGCTTGAGTGCATCATAGCTTGTTTGGTTACTTTGTTGGACTCTCCGCGTGTCTCTATCACAGTTCACACACCTGTCCGTGTGATCGTCTGCATGATTCACTTTCCATTTTAGACAGGGGAATATCGGGTATAATTGATGCCATCTCGAGACCAACAGTCGTTGGGTCCTCGATGGTCTCCCCCACTGGGAACGTAAGCTCACATTCCATAGTTTCAATCTGTTCATATCCCGGAAAAAAATGACATTCGCATGTGTCCACGATACGGGAGGTGCTGGCAAAATGTTTTTTCTAGCCATTGGAAAAAATTCCTGAGATTAATATCATGCCTATATTAATAATATATTCACCATCTCATAAAGCCTGCCATTATTTTTTGATGGCAGGAGGGATGGTGCTGCACTGTGTGTAGAGTTTTCTATAGTCAGCGTCATTTAATTGAAACTCCATAGAAAAAGAATGCGTTGTTTGTCTTATTGCATTTAGAAAGCTGTAAGTGTTCGAGGCGCCATTTTATTTTAGCGCGTTTTCATAGAAAGGTTTGTAGACAGTCCATGGTACAGTAAAATAAGGTAAGGCTTTCTGGAGACTGCAAAGAGCAAGAAAAGAAAAAGAAGCCTACTGAAGGTACTTTAGTAAACAGTAAACTATTTTAAATTATTTGTGTTCTTCACAACTTTCAGTAAGCTGAAGGAAATCTCATGAAAGTATTCTTAAGGCAGAGAAAAGATATTTGAAATATTTATTGCTTTCGGAAAGTTTCAAGAAGCTAGTAGAGCAGAAGTCGGTTAAATATGTTTTCGTAAACAAGAAAAAAACGAAAATGTAATTCTCGCGATTTGCTAGGGCAATTAAGAGCATCAGAAAGTGAAACGTAATGCCATAAAGAGATCTCAAGGGAATGAAAAGTGATGTAATATTCATTGGAACTAAGATCAGGAAATGACAGGGAACTCCGGGAAGTCAATAAGTCAATGAAAGGTGTCCAACCAAGGGATAGAAAAGTAACAATGAAGAATGATTACATGTCTCAGAAAGTGCGAGGAAGTATAGAGAGTCTGGTTACCTGTTCCGATACAAGGCCAGATAATCTATGTATAAGGCTCCGCCTTACGAGCTGATAAAGGACCTAACAAAATTATGGCCGTCACTTTACGAGGCGGCATAAGGTGATCACTTAGATAATCTGGGACTTCGGAGCCTTCCTCACTGCTGCTTTTAGCCGTGTTGCAGACTGTCCACAGGGACCGCACAGTATTGGGACTTAGGTTCAATAATGTTGGGACTCTGGAGATTCTCTATCACAGTATGAACTCGACTGCAGACTGCCGACAGAAGAAAAAAAATACTATTGTATTAGGGCTCAATACTGTTGTTACTTTGGAGCGCCATTGCAAGAAACAAATATTAAGGCTTGTTGTTATTATTATAGGTGCGCACCAGAGGCCGGTTGCGGCTCAGTTACAAGAGTGCAAAAGCGCCCACTTCTGGGTATCATAGGTGCAATGTGATGAAGTTTGACTGAGTGGGCCGTAAGCCCATAACAGGTGTTGCAGCCACGACGACGCTTGACGATTTCCATACTCTAAAGTTTTACCTTTGGGTTCCTGCGCTGTAAAAGACCGCCAACTAGACACGATTGAAGTAATACAGCTGCGGTTGGCGGTAACGTGTACCTAGGTGCCTTATTTCAACGCAGCTGCCGAATGGCTCAAAGAGATCATGGGACTATTTTGCTAAAACGATCTTCCTTTCCACCCTAAAAGAGCCAACTTGACTCCAGTGCTGCACTGGTGTGGTTCCAAAACAACGCCGAGTGTTTATAGACGACATCTACAGTGTTAAATTGCTCTGTTTTGTGAGAAAACGCGGTGTAAGCAAAGATTGCTCCTCGGAAGTGTAATAATAAATAAAGAGGATGGACACTGGACAGGGTACGTAAGAGGCAGTCTGACGTAATAAAATCGATCGAAAGTAGAAAAAAGTACTTATTTTACCACACTCCACTTTTCAACAACTGCCAATTTTTTCATCAGTATTGCAGAACTTGGCTATCAACACCATTATTTTACACCTGTGTTGCATGCAATGTCTCATGAAGAAACGGCTACCATTTCTCTCGTGAGTGACGCGCAGTCCTGCCAAAAAGCGACTACAATCTTTCACACTCGCGCTGGAACGCTTCGCAAAGAATATTTTACCACCATTTTTCTCAGGGTAGCAGTAGAAATTACAGCAATTTTTATCTTAATGGCTACAGATATACACAGATGTCTTCATGTTCCTCTAAACTTCCCAGTTAACCTCAAGCTCAATGTCGACAAGCCGCTCGCCCATAATGAATGCGCAGGCAGGAGCCAGCAGAGACGCGTCCACATCATTTCAATATGTCTCCAGTCCTATGAAGGATGGCCCCTGCCAGACGTTGTAATGGCTTACCGATCTTCTGATCTATGACGTAGCAAGCATTTCTCAAGTTTTGTAACTCACACAATAATAAACTAAGGATATTTCGGTTGTATTTATTATTCAAAATTATTAGCAATAATAGTGAGCATAGTAATAATAATCGCTTCATTTACTTTCGATTTACTTCCTAAGAAAGCGGACAAAATCATTATTACTTTAATGTGCAACCGTTCATCTCTCAATACTAATAGCGCAGTCAGCAGTTACACACAGCTTCAGTCTTGTCACTTCCGTATTCTCATAACGAACTTACTCTCTCTTCAGTCATCATTTTATCACATCCGAATTTTTGTAACGAAGATTCCATTGCTTCAATTAGTATTTGGTCAGTTCTTATTTTCCCTGAAAGAGCTCACATCTCTTCAGTCAATATTACGTTTGTTATTTCCTAATTCGCTCGACGAAATTAGCATCTATCTATTCAGTTAAATGTTTATTGGTCACCATTAAGTCTCGTCACAGTGCTTTCATCCATCACTTTCGCTATTATTTTGTCTGTCACCTCCTAATTCTCCTAACGTAATAAGCATATCTGTCTTCAAAATTATATGTTGACTCTTCATTATTACCCTACGGTAGTAAGCATCACTCAGTCACACTAGCGTTTCCCCCGTTCCAGTTTTCCCTTCCTATTGGTTCGTACCGGTTACCGTCGGTCTCTGCCTCCATTTCCACCACAGTCTGGCATCACCTCTCATATCCTGGCAGCCGGGCTAATCTGTTCGCTTTTAAACATGATTTTTTGGAGGGTCTGGAAGGCGAGTGGGCGACTATAACCATAGATCTCCCGTACAAGGTCGCCATAGCTGCCCAGCCCAAGGTTTCTTTTTTTTTTCTGTAGTCACTGAATGACATTCCCGAGGCGACGATTTGGCGAACCTTGGAATCGCTGTCCTGGGTTTCAACAGGTTCGGGTAGATGAAACTTATAGGGTGAGGGTATCAGATTCTCTGGGAAAGTATAGAGTAACAAAGTTCATATGTATCTGATTCGGGGGTAAATGTTTCATACTCTAAGGGTAAATGCCTTCGAGCTTAAATACACTAGTTATGAAACGCTAATGTACTGCAATTAAGGGGTAAATATATTACACATGGGGTTACTGATGAACAGACCTAATTATTCATTACGATTCGGAAAAATTATTCAAGTATTATTGCATTCCATGAATATCATGCTTATTTCCAAAAACTATGCATAGGTATTGGGTCATATCAGTGTGATATCTTTCAATGACATGAATCTGTAAAACATATGCTGTTCAAAAGGCTTGTACATGTTAACAGCACTTTCACTTTTTGTTGATAATAAATTCGACAGTATGTAAGTCAATTTTCATTCATTTTTATTTTATAATAAAAAGTATATTCAGTAAAAGGTATTGTTAAACACTGGGGGCCCTAACTGTGGTGTGGGTTGAAAACTTGTCATGCATGAAACTATGGCTACGTTGGCTTTTTGCAACCAAAATAGATCTTTGGGTGGAACTTCAGTGCACAAAGCTTGTTGCGCAAGAGCAAAAGGGCTGCTTTTAGGTATTCACAGCATCTTTAGATAGAGCTTAAATATTCCATTCGCAAACGAGATTCTTTTCCTTCTGTAAAAATTTTGAGAGTATTTTAAAAAACCTAAAAATTATGCGACTTATTTATTAAATCTTGAATTGAAACTATGCTAATGAAGGAGTTATAATATTTTCTATGTGTATTAACATACTATAATAAAGACTACTATATATTTATGCATATCTAGGTATTTTTTGTTATTTATCTATTTACTTCGTGTCCTTCTTAAACGAAAAGTTATGGATTTAACATTTTTTATATAAATTTTCTGAAACTTTCCATGCAGTACTTAAATTTCAGGTGTTCAAATTTTGAAACAGTAATGCGGAAAAAAACATGTGCCGGGCTAGATTCACAGTATTAGTGTTAGCTGAACCTGTGCCATCCTAGTATTTATGACACACCTTCCTAGCGGTTCTAGCCGTAACTAAGAATTAGCCACTATAGTGTGAATGTCAAAGAGGCTCTACTACAGATTCTTTATTGCCATTTCTGACCGCCTGGAACTCCAGTATTAATACAAATTCCTACGAGTGAAATGTTTCTTTAGTGAGGCTGCTAACATTTAACTTGGGCCCGAAGCAAGAGAGCAAGATGGAAAAAAATCTCAAGAAAAAGTAGCATGCGTTCTCTTTGTTTTCTACACGAGGGTGACGTGCCAAAATCAACGCCGTCGATGTCTTCCTAGCCTTGCCGGGACTATTACAGTGCAGAACGTAACACTGCCTTGCGGACAGGCGTTACTGGGGTGACAGAGGGAAAGAGGTGTTACACAGGAAATACGAATGGGTGTTACATAGAGAAAGACGTGTTGCATTATGAGAGGGGTGTTTGGCGAGGAAATAGTATTATTTAGTGAGAGGTGGTACACTGGGAGAGAGGTGTAACACTAGGAAAGAAATAAAAAATATTATACGAGGATAAAGATGTAACACGGAGAAAGCGGTGATACATAGGGAAAGAAATGTTACATATTGAAAAAGGCGTTACATAGAGAAAGAGGTGTCTCAAAAGGAAATAGGTACTTTAAAGGAGAAGAGAAGACACAAAGAGGATGGGGAGGAGGAGGAGGTGTAAAAAAACTAAAATGGCGTGGCCTATACGCGAATGCATTTCAAAGGGATAGAGAATTTTCCACTAGAAATAAATTGCTTCATATTCATAATATGACAAGGGAGGTAACGACAATCACAGATACATGATTCGCCGTCACCTTATCTGATACTTTAGGAACACGCGTATCAGATTCCGAAATAGAATTAGCATCCTCCTTGAAATCCACAGCTCGCAGCATTGCACAAGTTCCACAAGAGTCTGAGAAGTGCTGAGGCCTGAACAGAACCTGCTCTCGAGGTGTGGGCATATTTGTACAGCCTCACACTGTCACCTACACAGCACCGTACTTGCGTCGCTACAGTGGGTTGCGAAAGATTTTTTTTTGCGTCTTGTTGAAGGATAACTAAAACCATTGTAAAATGAGCTACGTAGCTTCCGTAGAAAGAACAGAAAAGTGTTATAAATATTAAAGTACTTAATAAACAGTGATTGTAGTAGATCGATCAGCCGATTTTCTCGATTGGTATTTCCTAGGAAATTGCATACCTTTGGTTTCCAGAACTCTTAGTATGAGTTACTTAAAGCTGCTGGCATTGATAAGGCACTCTGTTACTCCGATTCACGGACTGCTGTAATGGGAGATCTCTGCACAATGTACCCAACTAATTCGAATTTTATAGGCAGCATATATGCTGGTCAAAATACTCTACGTAGAAATCAAATGATTTTGAATTATTTCTTGGACAGCGTAATTTTATTTAATAGTATGGCAAGAGAGTTGTAATTAAAGCTTACATGATTTATGATGTCTTCTGAGGTAAGCAAAACCGGAGGTAATAAATAGTAAGGCTCCGGAATGCGCATACGATTTGGAGGCCAAAATAATTCATGTATTTTTTGAGCGCTGCTTCGGCCCAGGCTTCACTAAAGTCTGGGCTGAGCGCACGGGACACAGCCGGCCGACGGAGGACTTTGATTGACCAGCTTTCTTTATAGAGCCGAGAAAAACTGCAAGACTGAACCGTTTTTTGTAGTAGAGTACCGGCGAAGTTTCCCCTTCGCTATAGGAAAACAAAATTTATTTAATTACAATAGAGTTCTTTTTCTGGACTTCACACCGGCTGGGCAAAAGGTGCTCTTATTGATAACTTTCGATCAATACCTGTATAATAAGAGCTAATATATTAACCAAGATTATTTTAAATATGAATAGAAACTGTTAAAGAATTCTTTGTGTGACAGTGAAAATATTTTTGTATTGAAGTTCCAGCATTGTGCAGGAGTAAAGAATGTTTTCAGTTATTATTATTATCATCAAAACTTCACGCCCGGGCTGCCAAGGACAAGTAGTTTAACCCAAATGAAGCACTTTGCAACACTGGGATGCCCGAAACGCTGTTAAAGAAAATCCAGCAAAAAGCCATTAACAGCTGACGTAAACGCATGCAGGCCAACACTACCAAAAGCCGATACCGGCAATGAATTCCAAGCCCCAACAGACCAGGGTACGAAGCACCGACTGAACTGACGAGTTTTTCAGCTAACACTCTCCAAATTGAAAGAGTGCGCTTCAACAGCAGCAAGTGTAATCCTCCTTGAGACCTTGAGGGCCGGGACAGAAGAATACAACCAATGTCTTTCATTGTTGTAAACCTTATAATGTAGAGAGTCCGGCCACCTCTCTCCTATGGGACAGATTCACCAGATCATTTTCGGCGCACTGCCTGTTAGCTGAACTAACAAGTCGGTCTAGCAGGCGCAAGAGACTGACAGCAGCTGAAGCCCAGACTGGTGAGCAATACTCCAAACACAGGCAGTAAGAAAGCATAAAAGCATCTGCGGACCACCTCGCTTAGAAAATGTGGAAGTAGAAAAGTACACGTGATAAACTTCTAATTAAGTCTGCGCAGAAGAACAGAACTTTCTCATTCCTCCTAGCAAGCCGGAAGTGGTTAAGAGTGTAGCGGTAACTACCTAACTTTAGTATCGATCACACTAGGATATTTCATCTAGCCCGGGTTAGAGAGGGCAAGTTTGTAGACACTGCAGGGGTGCGGACGGTCCGGGAGTATTAGTAGCTTTTTACGAGGCCAGCTCCGGCCAGTACGCGCATGTAGAATATTGCGGGGGACTGCATTATTGTTTAGGTTGTCCTAATTTTGTAGGGAAATGAAATAAGTGCCCCGTACTTTACAAGAGAACAGAGAAAAGTATCTCCTAATTGCATTAGAAAACGAGAAAAAGAATCTAATACTGAATAAAAGAACAGTGAAAAATGTTCTTAAAGTGTACAAGAAAACTTAGAAACGTCTCCTATATTTAAAAAGACCGATAAATGTGCCACGTACTTGAAAAAACGAGGAAAAGTATCATTTGCATTTTTTTACAAATGAGCGAGAAAAACTATCTCATATACTTCAGTACAAAAGCTTTAATAAAAAAAAGATGAACAGCATCTTATACACTCCCAAAAGAATTAGAATAGTACTAGACGACCCGTGACCTGTTGGGTCGTTATCACGATCGTCTTGTCTGTCTTTCGTGCCCATTTTGCTCCCTTCTCACCAGTTACTTATCCTGATCTTTCCTCCATTTATTTTTCCCCTTCTTTCCCGACTTGCTGTTCCCATGCGCGTTGATCCTGTGTGGGAACATCCTCGTGCATGGGTTCCACGTGTCTATTATCACACTACGTGTCCCTTCATTCTTCCTCTGTGACATCGCCTTTGTTGTGGAAACGGAGACTTAA
>LQNS02278178.1:5000363-5015705 GCA_001587735.2 Parhyale hawaiensis | reverse complement strand
GTTACGTATTCCAGTTGTATTTTCCAGAGCAACTTTTAAATTATCGTGCCCGTTCTTGCAACCAAGGGGCAGGTTCCACGCGCGTATCACAGATACAATCGAATTAAAGAGCTAATCCATGTCCCAGGATAGGCCATACCCCCAAACGACCATGGAATTTATTCCCTATCTAAAAGTGAAGAAGATAGATATCCTACATTTAGAAAAGAACGGGGAAGCATATCCTATACACTACCAAAGAAAAAGTACCTATAGTACTCTGAATTTCACAAAAGCATGGGCACAAGTATTTTGAATGTAATAGCTGGGCAGTAAAGCCGGTTTTGCAGAAACAAAATATAATCTTGTACCGTGGGGGTTTCGGGCGCCACCAATAACAACTGAATGCAATATGGCTTCCACTTTCCAAATTGTACTTGTTTTTGGGTTATACTCACAAAATATTATCTTTATCAGGACCGTACTTTAAATCTACAGAAATTCTTCACATCCTTCCCCGGCAAATTGCGTAGCAAGTGTCAGAGTACGAATTGGTACTAATGAACAGCGTGAAAAAAGTAAAAGCGAAATTTTATCATCCCTTCAATATATAATCATCATTGAAAAAGATGCTGATGCAACAAGAAAACTTTCTGCAATATTGCCTCAAAAGGTAATTTTCTGAGGTAGAAGGAGAGAGAGAGATAGATTAGTGCAAGTAATATTTCAGGAGAGATATTGTTAGCTCATTCAATCATACATGTATAAGCTTTTTATCAGTATCCCTTAATTCAAAGTGTAAACTAGGTACTGTATAAAAGAGTGGAATGCGCATTAAAGAACTTCCATATAGTAGACTTTCACGCATGGTGCAATGTATTACTATGATTCCATATGATCCATATCCAGTAATAGATATACCGTACTTCCGGAAAAAAAATTAACCTGCAGTAAAATGGCATTAATAAAAGTTCTTCAAAGTTATTTTATCCATGCTATTACATGTCTTTATTGTTCCTGCCGGTAAATTTTTTTCCAGACACCCTCTATAATGATATATAGCTCGTTAGTGATTGGTTGTTTCGTCCCTCCGTCTCGATATGTAAATTTCATTTGTTCAACAGTGAAGGGCCCGCTGGCCCTCTAATTCACCACTTTAAATCCAAGCTTTGAAAACGTATGGAGCACCTCTTAGCGGCAGTGTGTGTACTAAATTTCACTTCCTTTCCAAAGCAAAACTTTATTTATTGTAAACTCGGTATTAGCAAAGCTGCGTAGAAGTTCAAAGGCTAAAAAGAGGAAGATTTTTCAAAACACAACCGCGAAGAAGAAAAAATTATGGGCTTCTTTGAATTAATTATTTTCTGCCATCATTCGATAACGGCGCCGGCCACTAGTTGATGAAGCTTTGCCCAGTTATGTACCATTCTAGCTATAATTAATCACTGGTTCTTACTCGTGCAGCTTTGGTACGTCCATCAATTAGAACAACTGATGCTCATCGGTAGCATGGATACAGTACCCCGGTGACGGCATACCGATACTTCAGTCTGTTATATATATCTACCGACACCTTGTCTTAAAAAAAGTACCTCGAGCTTCTCTGGCGCGGCTGAGTAAAATTTACCTGCTGCCAAGGCCAAGGGGGGATGAAAGGATCAGGGATCTTAGGGACTGATTAATCGTGCCGTACTCTTTTACGCTTACCTTTTTTGCGTGGCAAAATGCAAATGGCTGCATTCTTCTTGCTCTTGTTTGTCTTGCGCCGAGCGGTGCATATTATCTCAATTAATATTTTTCCCCGTTTTGCTCGATTTACAGCTCTCTCCAACAAGCCAGCATATTATTATACATGAATATGTATATATTGTATGTACTTGCACACAATATCTTAAAAGTCTAAACACTCAATTTCTGTTTTTTCTTCTGTTAGTGATATCTCTAGCAGCTAGTTCAAACTTTTGGTGCTGTTGTTACACTTTGAAGATAGTTCAAAAATACAATATTAAGACTAGTATGCGGCAACATTTTTCCAATAAGAGTTTTAAATCGTGTTTTTGCAGGAGATTTATTTTAGAAAGAGGTAGATTAATAAAAAAATCTCAGGGAAGTGTCTGTTCATCATTGAGTATTTACGAAGATAAATTTGGCTGCTACTGTAGGAATTTTGTGTTCTTGTTGGTGCTAATTGTCACACAGCAGTAATGTAATCAAGAAAATTTGTCTGAGGCAATATTTCCCTCTAAAACTGTCGGTCGTACTCGCAGTAAATAGATTTGCAAGTTGCGCGCATGCCGACATGTGGTCCAGATTAAGTTTTTGTTTCTTACCTGTAGGAATAAAGCAGTTACGACACTCGCTGCTTCAACTATCTCTTCTCTTATTTTTTTCACACATACACGCATTTTTATGCTGTTAATATCTGCACATTTTAAAAATCGTACGATATACACAAAATTAGCCTAGCATCTTGCACACTGTGTAGGAAAATTTAAGTGATATACTGTAAACTATCTCATACTTGCCAATTTTCACTTCACTTACGCATGTGTATTTTTTAACAAGTACGTAAAGTAATGTAAGCTGCGTAACTTGGAAGAATCCCACGATATACGCTCAGGTCTCTGAATCTTTTAATCCTTTATTGATGATACTAAGCAAGACGCAATAGCCTGCGAGATCCGGAGCATCGACCCCTCTCTGGGAATGGGTCTGTTGGCCCGTCTATGGCGAACTGACATAATGTAAAACCCAGCACTATCTTGTAACCCAGAAAGTTCTTGTCTTCTTTTTCAGTTAAGCAATTCACTATAAAAACCGCACAAACATTCCTGGTCAGTTCATATTATCTCCTTACATACATATATATATATATTTGCTGACATTATTATTGTTAACTAACATATCTTTACTTTTCATAAATGACATGGCGTATGCTCTGGTCATAGGTCTTTTAGTAAACTATACTATAAGAGAATAAATTATCATCTGCTTATAACTATTTTCTCACATATGTTCTGCGCAGATGTGAGAATTTCCACGATGCTCACATCTTTACCCCAAGCCAATGGTTTAAGCGTGCTTTTTTTCATGCTAAATGAAAAAGAGCTAGGAGAGATAAAACTAAGCCCGTGCCTGTAATTGCATATTTACATGCATTTTTTAACAATAGGTAGAAATACCTTGGCTAGAGAAGAAAGGAATGACCAGTAAATATCCCTAAGCTTGGGCTCACAAATTTCAGGGTCTGCGCTGACCACTGCAGGGCTGCCAACTATTCGGCTGTGGCCACACTACAGCTTCTCTAATTACTGCAGAGCTACCATTGGCGGTCAGGACTTTATTCTTGCTTAAATTGAAAGAATTTCGCGATTTTGTGACATATCTGAACGCTTACTAGCTGCGTTGCACGTGCGATGCAGCTGCGAGCTCGCTGCTTTGTGATGAAGACAATAGAAATTGTTCTATACGAGCTAACGAATGTGTTTTTAATCTGTTATACCAGTAAATCATATATCTCAATGGAATTTTAGCAAATTGTACATAGGTTAGAAGTTGAATGGATTACTCACTTTTTGACAATAAAGTGCTACTCGTGCATTGATGATCGTCTCTTTTGCTGAGACTCTGCTCCCTGCTCTTTTTTTCTTCTCTTTTCCCCAGTCTTTTATATCGTACTAACATAATGGCAATAGCTCATAGAGGGCCGGGGCGTAAGTTTCGGTGTCTCTTTGAGAATAGGCCTGTTGGTTCGTCTACTGCCGCCTATCTAATCTAATCTACTCGTAATTTAATATATATCAGGGTGATATCAATGAAATGGCTTAGTGTTATGTGCTCCCCATCAAATTTTCGGTCAAACTTTTGTGTATGTAAATTATAACACAGTAAAAGCTTAAGTAAAATATTTCTTTAATCATGAAGAAATCTGATTACTTATATAAAAAAGTGATGAGCTTGTTCCATCGACCAGCAGAAAGCAATGGCGCTTAATGTCTGTTTCTTGAGTACTTCGGCTTGTGCATGATTAATGTTACAGGATACTGGCAAATTTCAGTGGCAAAATATGACAATTCAAGTTTTTCTGTTATCATTACAATATTAACTGATCTTATTCATAACATTTAAACTAAAAATGTAAGATATGTTATCAGACTTATATTTTCAATGTAATTCCTTTGAAGCAGCAATCATTGAATGCGTATAAAAGCACTTATTTGCTGCAGTCGTCCAGTGTAATACTGAGGGTCAGCCCTTTCATGAGTAATGAGCTAGCTAATACTACAAAAAATTCGATCCAATGTGAAGGAGCAAAAGCCTACTACGGAAATTCAAATTAAAAAATGTAATCTGCTCGGATCACTTAACAGGAACGTACCGTGCGAATTGAACACACCTTTACGGTTGGTATCAGTATTGGAACCTGGTTCAGATTTCAAAGCCCAGCGTGCACTACCTCAAGCAGGCGTCAGTGCGCTTGGAACGAAACAAATGCATGTTTGGTATCGGAGGGTTGATGCAAAAATAAGAATAATAAAAAAAATGACGCCAGAAACTCTGCAAACAAGCAGCGAGTCTATCAGCTTTGTGGCAGATCCAGCTGGTTGTTGAAAACCTGCGCAGTTCTCAATAACGTGATTTGCTCGCTGTCGAGCTTCGGGTATACTGTAGGAAGTGTCATTTTTCGGGCTGGCATGAAGGGAGAATGCGTCATTCGTAGCCGAAAGACTCTTTGTTTTTGATATAAGATTACCATACCTTGAGTACACTGAGAGAAATTTTGATGCACTTAGATGCATCAAAATTACATGCATTTTTGTCCCAAAACCGAAACACCCAAGTACATCAAAACAATAAAGTGCATCTTTATGATGCATATAAGGTCTTATGATGCACTTGTTAAGAATTGATGCACTTATGTGGTTCGGTTTTGTGACAAGGCCGATGATGCATCAAGATGCATCAAAAACAGGTAAAATTGATACACCTGAAAAGAAGAAACTTTGAAAAACAATAGCCACCTGCGTGTTAGCATGTAACCGCCTCTCGCTTCACACGTGTAACAAAACTAAAAAGCTCTCGTTCACTTTGTTTTTGCTGAAGTATGTTTGTTTGACTGGAATATGTTTTTCTGTCTGCTGCGATGACACACTAAACTACGCCATGAAATACCTACGTGCATTCTGATGCTTCTCTGTGAAATACCTACGTACATCAAAAATTTTCTTAGTGTAACTTTATCTTGAGCATCTTCGGTCAAGGTCCAGGCGACGTTATTCCCTACACCCAATGTGCGCAAAGGATGTACGCCAGTATTTCTAGCAGTGTAGAATTATCTCCACAGTTACCGCTAACAGCTAGTTCACATGGAGTTCTTTTTCAATAAGAGTACAGTAAACTTTAAAATTATATAACTTTCATTTCGATGGTATTTCGTATATGCCATGGAGGGAGTTTTGTTCACTAGCCTTGCTTCCCAGACGGTGATGCTATTGAACTATTTTATCATTATTTTTTTCCTACAATTTCTGCTTGCAATGCCAACATCGGAACTTCTGCAGTCTTTTCTGAGTACCTGGCAACAAAGCGTCTATTCATACTTACGGTGACACGTTCTAGTATTTCCCAAACATATATGATGAGATGACACAAGGCTCAGACCTTCGCTGTACTGAATGTAAATGAAGATGAGCAAGTCGTTTGTGACAATCGAAGTCTTGCATTTGAGCAATAACTGATCTCTGAATAGCCTCAAGTTGCTCTAGGTGTTTTTTTTTTTACTCGGCATTCAAAGAGGAAAAAGTTTTTTTTTTTTATCGAGGACGGTGTTAGTTATATCCATTGAGAGAGCATCACTTCTGCTTCGCGCAATAAAAAGTTCTAGCCCATACAACGCATTCCATTCGCTAAATTTGATTGCTATTATCTCATGCAATTATATAATTAATAATACTCATTTTATTGATTGCTTGCATGATTGGTTGGTCCTCGTGTTCCAATTTGAATGGCAAGATAGAAAAATTACATCTGCTGATCGCTAAGGGGGTGAGATTGGAAGAAAATAGAGCCTTAAATTAACAGTAAATAAGTTCTTTGCAATACTGAAGACGTTGCATTCTCTGAAAACCCCTCCACTGAAAAGAGCAACAGCAGCAGTACGTCTTTCTCTTGAGCTTGAGATTCGAAAGAATTCTCTTCTTTAGCTCGCATGCTTCTCCCGATTCTTCATATGCTGTACATCACCAGTGCGTATTTCTTTGCACTACTATATAGATGCGTCACTTTGTTCGGCTTCCGTTTTTAATATCCAGTCTTCTCAGTGTCCTTTCTTCGATTGTGAAATATCCTCACTGGGGACAATGCTGTCCATGATGAACAGATTCCAGAATCGACCTTCAGATTTTCACTATCTTGTTGGGCCACCTATATATATATATATATATACCAATCTGTGTAGCTATGATACTACTGTAATTAGGTTTTTCCACTTCTAAAATATTATTTATTTTTAGTCTGATTGTATGGCAATCAAAAGGAATGTGCATTAGTTACCATCATTTTAACGGCCAGGTTTGCTTGCTTGATTAGTTGAGTGGGTTTGTGTTTCTGTCTCGTATTGGTATTGACAGAACAAATTCACTTCCTAAAAAAAATCCCGTTGCCTTCTCAAATTTGATTTTTGAATAATCCCTTAGCGGTAGCATGGATACTGGTAGTTTTCTGTCATCCCCGAGCAAAGCTTTAATAGATCTGAGCTCATGATGCGTAAATCGAGTAAAGCATCAATATAACGGTTGGCGCATAAGTTAACCCTTTTCAAAATATCAGTAACAAAAACTATAACGTTATAAAGATGGAAATAATTGTCAACAAAAGATAAAACCTTAAAGATGATCTAAGTACTGTATCTGTTATATCAAATAGATTTGCATATTGCAGCAATAAATTTCAGTATTTTATTCCTCAAAAGGGTGCATAACACAAATCAACAGTCAGTAAAACTGTGGGGATCTCTCAGTCAAATGGATCAATTGTTGCAGTGCAGAGGAGTTACAGGAGAAATTTTAATGAAGAAAGAACTCCTAATAAGAAATACATAAAAGCAATGGTCTCTAGATTTAAGAAAACTGATTCAACAACAGACTTGCCACGCAGGTGCAGACCGATACCCGTTCAAACAAATGTTATGATTCAACATGTTTCAACAGACGTTGAAAATCGTCCCGAAACTTCAAACCTTTCAGAACACGTTGCAATGTTCTTCGAGACAGTTGCAATGTTCTTCGAGACAGTTGCAATGTTCTTCGAGACAGTTGCAATGTTCTTCGAGACAGTTGCAATGTTCTTCGAGACAGTTGCAATGTTCTTCGAGACAGTCTCAGTTGACGGCAACACTTTCCCGTCGAAAAAGGGGAAAATTGCCGAGTAGAAGAGGGAAAAACGGGGTTGCGTTGAAGTAATTATTTTCTATGGTTATTGCAGTCGACACTGGTCACCGGTCTAAACAATAAGCTGTAACTTGTAAGGAACGTCGATCGTGCGAGTTTAGTTGGTCGATTTGACTTTGACGCCAACTGATTTTGTCGAAAACTCAATCCTGCTCAACAGAATTGAGTACAGCACTCCCTTCTATACGAACAAAATTGCAAGTCAAATTTGCAATAAATTAGATTTTAGTTACAGTCATGACTCAGTTTCAGAACATATGTGCGATAATGTATGAGCCATTTTAAAGATAACGGCGTGGAAGGTCTGTGTGCAAAAAGAGAAAATGAAACAGACGAAATGTTTCGTTTACTGTTATTACTTTTGCTATTGGTATTGTCGATAATATTTTGTTGCTAAAGTAAAACAATTACTCATCAGTGTAAGTTGTTCTTGACATAAGTTGTTCTTAACGTAAGTTGTGCTTAACATGTGCCAATGATGCCTCTTAATATATGCATATTTTAAAAAGTTAGTTAATTTCTTTCAGCTGTTAAATAGGCAAATAACAGGATGAAATGCGCTGCAAAACACAGTTGTACAGCCTCTCATCCTCCCCCCCCCCCCCCCCCCCCCCCCCCCNTTAATATATGCATATTTTAAAAAGTTAGTTAATTTCTTTCAGCTGTTAAATAGGCAAATAACAGGATGAAATGCGCTGCAAAACACAGTTGTACAGCCTCTCATCCCCCCCCCCCCCCCGGCCCAATTCCCCTCAAGTTCGGTGCTCTCGTTCATTACCGTAGCTAAGCAAGGAACTGAGCCGAGGAGCATCTAAAGAGCTGTTGCTGGCAGCTGCACAAAACAGCTGCTGACCACAAGCGCGTCACGTAAATTACAGCTGTAGAGTACATGTACTGTATGTACTTCGGCTACATTTATGCTGTAGTTCCGCGTAGCTGCTGCACAGCAGTTAACGCTGCAGTGGGTGTAATGCGAGCAGCGTAACAAACACGTGAGGCATTTATAAGGGCAGATGTACGGTCCTGAGTGAGGGGCTGTGAGAGAAACTGAGGGTGCATGTGACTGCTAAACAAGTATGACAACTGTGTTTTGGACACTTAATCGGATACTGAAACTTGTTAGAGAAGGAAGGACAGTTACAGTATTTCACGATCAAGAATGTGGCCATATCTATTGTACGGAATTCAAATATTATTATAGTTATTTAAAGTTAATGCAAAGAAAATCAATTTAAATAAAGATTGATAAATTTCAAAACTGATGCTTGTGTAAGAGGACTACAGTATAAATAAGGTGGAGGTTTTAATCTCTGCCAGGTATGATTATTGTATCATTTTAAGCTTAAAACCATGAGTAAGAAAATAAGAAAATTTTAAGAAATTAAAATTCGAGTGATACTGTTATTGGACACTTGTGAAGTAATTAAATTTTTTGTATCTTTAGTAGCGTCGAAATAAATTTTGGCAGCTGACTCGTAAGGGTGTATTTGTTACCTCAAAGTAAGCAAGAAAAAGAATATCTGTTAACACTGATGTTGAAAACATTCTGCATGATGTACATGCACTGCATGATTTACAGTACCTGACCTCAAAGTTCAGTTAGTACCTGGCGAGTTTCTTGTATTTATTTATTTCATTACCTATTTATTTATGAAATTAATTTAACATCGTGTGTTTTTTAGCCCAAACAACAGATTTTTAATACTTTCGTTTATGTGGCAAACTTGTCCTCTTCTTACAATACTTTTGAAGTTAGTTGTTTTATTTTTTTGTGTTTTCTGCACAATTTTATTTTAACCCTGTTCGACACGGGCCACAGTCTCTCTCGGGGTGTGGGTCTAATTCGGAATCATGGCAATTTGGGAATTAGTTTTCTTCAGTGAATTACTGAATACTCATGCAAGTCAGTCTCATAGAATTTTGTACTGATGAACGCCAATATTTATTTCTCTGTATTTTTTCTCTATATGCTTTTGTCTTTTCAGAACGATCACTAGCGTTGGATAGGTTTAACATAATATCGATATGAGTATGTAAATAAGCTGAAGCGCGCAGCGATTGAGAGATTTGGCGTTATGATGTAAAGCTTCAGTTTTCAAATATTTTGAACAGTCTTGAATAAATTTCCATGTGAATAGCTATCTTCAGTTAACAATAGTGCAATAGCTCCATTAAGAACAAAGTATCTGCTACTTTTTGATCAGAAAGGAAAAATAGCCACGTCAGTGTTAAGTTTTTACTTTTCTTTTTCAGGATAATTTAAAATTTTTAGGATTTCCCACACTGAGCTACTTTGACTATTTTTTTGTATTTTTTATGTTTTGTACCTATATTTTAGCCTCACACAGGGTGTTTCGGAAAGGCATATTGAGAGATACTGGAAAATACTTATTTTTTATAGAAGGAATACCTTAAAAAATCACTCACAAGCCTAATTTACAAGAGAAAAACTGCATATCGCATAAGTTTTACACTCGACCTGTTCCATATTGTATTCTAAATTCAATAAGAGCTTTTCTTACTTAGAAGGTATTCAGCACTCTACTCGCTTGTATGTTTAAAATCGTTTGATATTACAGTAGTCGGCATTAAAATCAGTGTGTTTACTGACATTTGAAATAAACTTCAAAGTTTTTTTTGCAATAGTTTATTAATAATTTTCTGAATTAATAACAATACAATGTCAAAATGCAAAAAGTGCTGCTCTTTCTGAGACACCCACTGGATTATTTAAGTTTTTACATGTTTTTCGAAGTCATAGTAAACTAGTTTTTAGTATGTTTTTATAATTTATAAATTTATTTCGGCACAAGCTAATAAAATAATAAAGATGTGCAATAAATAGATGCAATATCACCAGCTAGATACTAGCATTTACAAATACACTCACATATCTGTGTTTTAGTTCGCTGTTGCCATTTTTGATGCATTTTAAATTGTTTGCATGTAGTTATTTTTGAACTGCCTCGGCCCTGGACTTGGATCAGCAGCAGTCAATCTTCAGAAAAATAAACATCGTTTTGAGTTGAAATTTTGTTAATACCTTTGTGTATTCTTTAAAATCAGAATGTAGGTAAGTCATTTTGACCAGGAAAAAGTACTTTAAACTTTTAACGTCAGCATGGACCAGATGGTCAAGCTTTAACCCTTTATCGGGCAGCTGAGAAACGCTTTCGTGAGAATAGCATTATGGAAGTGATCATTTAGGGCCACTTGCCTGATAAAGGGTTAAACAGTTCAATTGCTACAAAATTCAGCTTTAATTTGGTTTTTAAAAGCATCAGCATAGTACGCTTCAGCCGCTGCCGGTCTGAGGACATAGTGTCATGCCCTAGAGTTTATGTATTTTGATGTATAGCTATAGCCACTCACAAACATCCATGCATCTCCAGAGGCTTCGGGCCCGCAACGTGAGTATCGGAAGCAGAAGAAAGGGGACAGCCGCCCCCCCTCACCCAGCGCACGAGGCTTGTGTCTTCACAAATAGAGTGTTGATTGCCGTGTTTGCTAATGAGGCTTTGTGTTCAGGAATTAAAGAGAAAGCCTAATGAACTGGTTATAGCTGGCGATGACGGCCATGCTGTGGTGCAGTTATTGTAACAGTTACTGTACTCTTGCGCTTATGCTGACTTACAATTAAAGAGTGAACTACTCTGACATGTGCAGCCATGGCGTGAATTGCACCTTGGCGAGTTGAGAACTTGTTTGGTGCATACTGCACTTGTCAAAATTGTGCTCTTATTGCGGCAGACTGAAAATTACATAGGGTGGCTCTTGAAGCATTTTTGCCATCTTGTTGATGCTCTTTCGCTACCTGGATCCAGCTTTTGCAATACAAACAAAATTTAATCGGAAATTTTTAGGCGATTATCTTATACCCGCCCATAAAGGTATTGTATAAATACCTACATATAATTTTCCGGTATGGAAGAAGCCTATGCAGACTGTTGCAAAATCTCCATTCCAATAGACTTCGAGTTAAGCCCATGAAGTTTTCAGCCACGTTGCATCACAGTTCCGATACATGCTGTTCAGCTACCTGCGCAATAACGCAATAGCTAGTAGAGAGTAATGTAACTAATATATTTACTATAAGGGCAGTAATTCATTGGTAAGTAGTGAGTGTCATATTTAATATTAATATGTAGTGGTAGGTTCACATTGTTTCGTATTATTAGCATTAAATTCTACACTAACTCTGGAATAAGCACCCAAATTACTCGGTGCTGCCTGAAATGGAGTATATTAAGTAAAGTTTCTGCACTAATTGCGCTACCACCGTGACTAAGTGCACAGTACTACACTAAATTAGTCTTTTATTTTGCATGAACTAAGTCTAGATAAGTGTTATCATGGGGGGACCTAAAAGGCAAATGACTACAGTGCGCAACAAGGGTCCCTATATAAGCGCCGGACGGCACGGGAAGCGGAGGGAAGCGGGCAAGCACAGTCGGAGGCAAAAGAGTCAGTCATTGATTGGGACGAGTGGCACGGCTGAAGTCATTATGTTGAGGCTAGGTTTTGTTTTATGGATATATTTTGATTCCGGAGTTGTGAGTTCTATTGGACGATATTTCCTGCACGAGCTGCTCAGCTCTGTACCACGGCAGCACTGGACAGCATTTCAAAGCCCACGTTTACCAACATTTAGGTATATCAAGCAGAACAGGCTTACCACTAGCAAAACCTGCAGATTCAGCTCCCCGTCTTCATGCAGAGCAAAACAACCATCCAATTAGCAGGAAAGACTTCTCTATCATAGCTTACTCTAATCCAATAGAACTCACAACTCTAGAATCACTATATATCCATAAACCAAAACCTAGCCTCAACATAATGACTTCAGCCGTGCCACTCGTCACGATCAATGACTGACTCTTTTGCCTCCGACAGTGCTTGCACGCTTTCCTCCGCCTCCCATGCCGTGCGGCGCTTATATAGGGACCCTCTTTGCGCACTGTGGTCATTTGCCTCTTAGGTCCCCCCCCCATGATAACACTTGTCTAGACTTAGCTCATACAAAATAAAATGTTATTTTTAGTCATCCTTTGTAGGTTATAAATTCGCTTTACTTAACAGTTTGTACTGGTTATGCTTTGGCCAAAGCGTTATTAATGGTGTGGAGAAGTACATTAGACACTCACAGCATTCCATCATCAGCGCTTGACTTGCAAGTCTATAAATGAACCAATAGTAGCTAAGATAAACAACCTTCTCTCTATAAGTATGAAACAAAGGCACTAAAGCATTATATTTGCTGAACTTTCTATTGTCTCCCTAGTAGAAGAAATGGAAACAAACGAAATGAAGACTCATACATTGCTCGGACTGAATTATGGTTTTGATATTTCAGAGACGGTGACCAATTTATGAATGTACCATAAAACAGCCACCATGAGGTCTATAAAACAGCCTATTTCAATCAAGCGGATACAGATTTATGAAGATATAGTTAGCTATGGATGCACTCCGCTTCATATTGTTATTTGATCATTAAGAAAAAGAGTCAAGGGATAATTAGATCTAAACAAAATACGAAGTAGCCCAAAGACCTTTGAATAGATGCTTTGAAGATATCGTAAATTCTTTATTAATGACTCACACACAACAGCCCCACCAGCTCGTAGACAGATCCCGTTCAGCCATGAATATGTATATGGAATAATATGATCAAATAAGCCAGTGCAGCAGACAGTATTTGCTTTTGACCTGAGGGGGAGTTTATGCAAGTGTAGTGCAGGGTTCACGCCCGAGTGCTCTTACAAGGCAAAAACTAGAGCTCCTACAGCACCTCGTCTACATTCTTGACAATATTTCTGGAATCATTCGTGTCCTGCAATATCATAATTATTGAAAGTGAAAGGCAAAGGGTAAGACTTACAGAGTAAACGTGATCGACACTAACTTGAAATAATATGTAGGGTTTTAGTGTTTTGGTCTTCAAAATTCTTTGTGACTCTTATTAATACCTCCGCCAAGGAGGTTATGTTTTTGTCTGTCTTTCTGTTTGTCTGTCTGTTATCAAGATACCTCAAAAAGTTGAGGACCGATTTTGACGAAATTTACAGGGATTGTTAGGTATGTTAAGAGAAAAACATGATGAACTTTTGGCGAAGATCCGTCCATCCGTTCGTTTGTTTGTCTGCCTTATTTTTTTCAATATTATGACTCAAAAAGTTATGAACGGATTTCTATGAAATTTTCATGAGTTGTTAGCTATATTATGAAGAGTAGATATTCAAATTTTTGTAACGATCCGTTTGTTTGCTCGTTTGTTTGTCACTGCTGTTTTCAATTATATGCTTGTTAGCACAGTAACTCAAAAAATAATGAATGAATCTTCCTAAATTTAACAGGAAATGTTTGTAATGTTAAAAGGCATAAATTATCAAATTTTGGTGCAGATCGGTGTGTTTGTTTGTATCTTTGACCCACGTTTGTGATAATGCTTGTTATGAACGGATCTTCAAAAAAAAAAAAAAACTTACTGAAGCTTTTAACACTATTGAAGGGCACAAATGATTAGATTTCGGTGTTGATACAGAGAAAATCATAGTCTCAGAACCAATTTTAATTTATCGTAACCGTTGCCTTGCTTGCGGAGGTATGCGCTCTCAGAGTACTCTAGTATTAATATTATTTTTTCATTCAATCATGCTTGCTTAGTGATTGAATCCTCTGCCTTTCTTTATGAACCTTAAATTAAGAGATTTTAATTTTTCTTACTTAATTTATATTTCTTGCAAGACTCTATATAGCAGGCTCTTGTATCAGTTGCATGCCGTTGAATTAATCAATAGATTTATTTTTGTATATTTGGATGTGGTGACCGGTAGCCTTTTCTTTCCTTTAGTTGCATGCTTAGCATTTCTACGAGTAGCAGTACAGTACTAGTCTTACAATAGTTTTATTCTCTGAAATTATTATTTGTTGCTTGATTATAGCTGTATTTCAGTTATCTTTATTGAAGATTTATTCGCTTAGGAATTGAATATATGTAAGTGAGTCTTTCTTTATGTTGCAAGCTTAGTATTCTGATATTTATTTAAAATATAATATCATACTAAAGCAGCTCTTTAGTGTGAATATATTTCATTGCTCTTCGTGTATTCTTGGTTGTTTCTTAATTTCTTTTCTCACTGCCGAATTTCACTGAGTCTTATATTTTTGAGTGTGAAAAACAGATTTGGTATTTGTACCAGATTCAAGTCTTTAATGAATTGAAGAAGTCTCTATTAGTAGTTTGTTTAATATCCGTTTTCTATTTCACTGGCCCTGTTCCGGCACTGTCTATGATATTATAGTTATTTATAATAGTGTTTTGCTTTATATATGTTTAACAGCATTTGCAGTATCGCAATGTTATTTTCTGCATATCTCTGACCGTTTTATGTTATTTTTCACTACAGACACGTGATGATGACGCTGTAAGTGTCTTCCTTTAAGTTTCTGCGGTCGTAAGTCAAGTTTGAAAACTCATTTTTCTTCCTTTTCTCCTATAACGTTAATAGTCTTATTAAATAACCAACTTTATATTAATAATAGAGTTTGCAAATTTATTTTTTCTACTAACATCAGCAGCATTCTTCCTTTACAGTGTTTTACATCGACATGCCTAGTTGGCAAATTTATTTTTGTTGCGTTCTCCAATGACGTCAATAGTACCCACCTCTGTAGAACCGTATTTTAAAAATTCATGTTTGTAATACAGTTTTAATTGTCATGATTTTGGTTGCTTATTTTAATGTGATCAAATAATACTAATAGTTTCCTGTCCTGCTGCAATACTTTGCATAGATATTAGTAGTATATAGACCACGCACTAGAGCACAATCACAACCATCTAGCAAAATATACGCCCTTCCGACAATGACAGCGATAAAACCTCGGTGAAACAGAGCTCTACGGGCAGTTC
>LQNS02278178.1:4958664-4991567 GCA_001587735.2 Parhyale hawaiensis | reverse complement strand
GCTCGGCTCTTTTCATTGTAGGATGACATAGTTTAGTATCATCCGCAAATTTACTGATTTTACTACGGATGTTAAGATCGAGATCATTGATGTAAATTGAGAAGAGAAGTGGGCCAAGAACGCTACCTTGGGGAACCCCTGATGTTACTTGCGTCCAGGCACTCGTCTCTCAAGCTGCCAGACTATCGACGAGCGAATTTTCAAGAAATGGCTACTGAAATAGAACTTTTAAGATATAGCTTTCAAATTTATGAAATTTCTACCAGTATTGCAAGCACAGTGATGAAATAATTATTTTAAATAATAATTTTTGACACACAGCTGTAAATATAATATGCGAAATATTGTTATTTGAAGCGACGTTATGAAATAAAGACTAAAATTTATTCCAAATGAAAGCACGCAAGCCGTTAAGGCAGAGGACACGCCCTTACAAGAGTCTTAATAATTAAGTGACACAAGTGAAACCAATTACTTTCATACAGGGCTCTCTCTCTCTGCAGAACAATTCTTTCTTTTATTCCACTCTATTTTGAACTTTTAATTAACTGCGTTTGGCTTTGACATGGTTTGGGAAAGCCGAATTGATTTACTCCGCTATGTATATCTTATCAACGCCTAAGGCAGGTGACAGAAAGTCCTAGTATGTAGACAATAGTAATCTTAAAATCATGCATTTCTCATCTGGATGCTGAATCCAACATATTAGGGTACAGCACTCTGAAGCATTCATCTTTAATACTAACATGACAAGAGAGAATTAGGAGTTGCAGTTGGCTTGTAAAGATATACACGTGTGAATAATGGCTACATGTTATGAAGGATATGCTGCAAGTGACACAAATTTCCGTAGAAAGAGATGCAGGTTTAACGGAGTTTTTACCCTAAAAATGAGAAAAAATGAACTTGGAGTTAGAAACACACTACAAGTGTTCAAGTAAGCAAGCTATCTAGCAATTAACCAACCAATAAACTAACAAACCAAGCAATAAAGTACCATTATAATTCAGTAGGATTCACTTGCCGTTTAGTAAAACCTGACCTGGTACACTAGTTTTGAATTAGAACTAAAGCCCATACCAAGGTCAAAGGTAGTACGTCGTGTGGCTGCAACCCTCTCACACACTTCCGTGCTATGCACACAACATCAAAACAAGCATCAGACAAAGCTTTCATTGTAGACAGAACGCTCGTTGCTGGCGCTGCAATATTAAGATCAGGGGAACGAGATCGATAATATATTCTTCGGGCAGCTCCCTAATGGAATGTTCTTTACTTTACCCCAGCGTGGGGAACTGCAGGGGCTCGGGGGATATCAGCACCTGAAGGGGCAACTGATCAGCTAATGTTGTTCACCTGAGAGCACTGGGAAGATTTAGTGTTTCCTGTGGGCTGGGGAGGCGGGAAGAGGCTGCATGTTAGATTGGCACCTGCAGGGCGAAGCAGGACCTGCAGGCTGAAACAGGACATGTAGGCAGGAGCACGACCTGCAAGCTGGGGCAGGGCCTAAAGCTTGGTGTGAATCCTGCAGACTGGAGTAGAATTTGCACTATTGGGCAGAATCCAAACGTCATGTTAACTTGTGGCCTTTACCTCGCATGTGAACAGGCCTAACCGCGGCCGACATAGCTAGATTACGGGTGGAGGGATGTCAGCACCAAAGACCACTAGTGACGCATCGGCCACCCGAAGCACCTCAGACTGAACAGCTCCCGAATCTCGATTGCCAGTTCGATAGACACAAAGCTCGGCAAATCACCACCAGCATTAGCATCAGCGGCAGCAATGCAAATGGAACAAGAGCAGATCTGCAGGCCTCGAGTCTACTAGAAGGTGCGACGCTCTTCGTGATTTGGATGATAAGGAGATCGAGGATCGCTTTGCCTCCGAAGTCTTCAAATCCTGCAGCGATTGCAGCACTGCGCACAGAGCAAAACTTCTTTGCTTGGCTTCCATTAGAGTCAAAAGATAGCGATGCGGAAACTCGAATGAACAAAGTGCCGCATCTTTGAGTAGCAACATTGCTGTGTGTGTCACTTTAAAAATACATACAGAAGCGGGCGGTACACAAGTGCTACGACAGAAGCATTCGGATTGCAAACTTCAGGGAAAGCACGAGCGGATACTTCTTCCCGCCGCTAAATTAGGAAAATTTTGAGTTTACGGTAGAAGGAAAGCATCATAATTGGAGGGTTAATATGACTAGTGCAGTAACACCCGTAGGTATAATTAAAGTGTTGCTGTTCTTATAGTATTAACACTCCAATTACATCTGCTGTATATTATATCGAGATCTTATGGGATTGTTATGATGTATATTTTCCTATTTTTTCTTTTTGTAATGTTTCAAAGACTAAAATATCAATAATTTTGCTGCAGACAATAAATATTAAAGTGAATACACACGGGTTCCTAACCTATGCCAAAATCAAAGTTTAATTCCCTGTTAAACCCTTTGATCAGCTCTATCGTAGCTCATTCGAATTACAAACACAAAATCCATCACCGTCGAGCATGTTTTTGAAGAACTTCTGGCATGCGGAATTTACCGTGAACTTGCGGGTATACATATTTGACAGTACAAAATAGGACTATTCAGATTAACTATAAATTTGCAAAGAATTAAAGAAAAAAGTCAAGGTAGCGTAGCCTGGACATGAAAAGAGTATGAAACTCTCCTTTTATAAAATGATAAAATGAGTGTTGGCTTCATCTTCGTCCTGTTTGTGATGCTGAGGATGTCTTCGTTTGCCACTTTGAATCATTTCGGATTTGAAATTATAAATTATGCGAGCCTGCTTAATTTGCCGGCTAACAAGAAACTGGCGTAGTATTAGAAGAATCCGGCTTTGAATGAATAATTGAGATTTTTAGGTCACTCGAGGTGCAGATTACACGCTTGAAACTCGTAAAGCTGTTTTCCAGTTTCTTGTACGTCGTCTGTATTTTTCAAAATCCATGATAGGACATATATATCCATATTCAAGATCTGAGGAAAGGAACCACTTAGCAAAGGCCACTTAGCAAACTAGAGCACTCTGACAGCGTATACCTAAGCCAAGCAAGGCAACTGTAATGAAAAATTCAAATTGGTTCTAAAACTATGATTTTCTTTGTATCAACACCAAAAGTTAATCATCTATGTCTTTTGATAGCAATAACAGCTTTTATAACTTTGTTGAAGATCTGTTCATAAATTTTCGAGTTATGCTGCTAATAGACATTCTGACAAACATTAGTCAATCACACGAACATACCAACTGATCATCACTAAAATTCGATCATTTATGTCTTTGATCATTACCAACAATTTCTATAAATTTCATAAAGATCCATTCATAACTTTTTTGAATTTTCTTGCTAACAAGCATAATATCAATCACAGAAACAAACAAACAAACAAATGGGCAAATCATCACAAAAATTTGGTCATTTGTTTTCGTGATATACCTACCTGACAACTCACGCAAATGTAATAAAAATCCGTCCTTAACTTTTTAAGTTAAGGCAATAAGAAAAAAGAGTCAGACAAACAAACAAAGAAACGGATGATCAGATCTTCACTAAAAGTTGATCACCTGTTTTTCCTAGCAAACCTTACTATTCCTATAATTTTTGCTAAGATCCATTTATAACTTTTTGAGTTATTTTGCTAACAAGCATTCCATCAAACACAGAGACAAACAAGCAAACAAACAAACCAATAAACGAAAAGACGGATCGTCACAACAATTTGGTCATTTACTTTTCGTGATATACCTAACAACTCGTGCAAATTTTATGAAAATTCACCCATAACTTTTTAGTTATGGCATTAAGAGGAAAGAGGCAGACAAACAAAGGAAGAAAAACACGGAAAGACGGATATTCACCAAAAGTTAATCATCCGTTCCTACTACCATACATAACAAACCCTGTAAAGTTCGTAAAGATAAGTCGGTAACTTTTTGAGTCATCTTGGTGACAGACAGGGAAACACGCAAACTCGACGAAAACATAACCTCCTTGTAAAGATAATTAACTCTGAATACCAATTATAACTAAACGTGACAATGCATCGACTGAGAGAAATCGAATGCTCTATGTAGAGCATAAGCTCATGTCGAATTCAACTTCAATATTGTTACTTGAAAACACTTTAGTAATTTCACTATTGTTGCCCTAGAAGAATTCAGAACCGCATGCAAAATGTTAAATGCCAGAGTATTTAAAAGAGATATACTGTGTGTGAAAATCAAAGATAAAAGACTCCAAGAACTGAAGACGACTTGAGTATGCTTCCCGCTTGAGGACCCAACTTAAAAAATACTCAAGATTAACATTGCTTGCACTTACCTAGTGCATACCTTTTGTTCTACAGAGACATAGGGAGAATCTTGGAGTCATTTCATAACAGTGCTATGTACTTATTTTGAGAGTACTGTGGCCTAATAGAGTCTAGAAATTAAGGACTTACACTCAAGTGGCAGAAAGCAAATATTGCTAGAGCAACAATGTCCTCGGAAACTGAAAACGCTTCAGCAATTTTGCAGTCTTGTACGATTTGATTTCTTGAAATGAAATTAAAAAGTGATTTATAGCCGTTCGACATCCACTTATCCTTCTAGTGGACTGATAATATAATATGTACCGTAATGCAGACCCAGCAACCAGTGGCTAGAACTCGTACGCCAGCAACTGGTTTTCATGTCCATTTCAGAAATGATGTCAGCAAAATGTTACTCCAGTTTTCTGGTGGGTGAACGCTAATCCCCAGTTTGGCTTAAGAAAGCAGCAGTAAGCATCTAATCAGCGGCCTTGCGGTCAGGACGTGATGAACCCTTACCAAAGTTTCCGGATCTGCGGACTGATGAGAGGCGGAGCCAGTCTCTGCTCGGGAGAGCAGCGCAGGAGAATCACCAAGTTTGGACGTGATTAACGAATGTCTCAAGTCATGCGAAGCTGCTTGCTTCGCTTTGCTTCAGCTGAGAGTGAAGAAGTTAGACTTTAGTGAAACAACTAGCCACGCCATCGGGTTTTATATCTATACTCTTATGTGTATAGAAAGTCTTCGTTATATGCCATGGTGGAGTTCTTAATCCAAGATATTATAGACCCAAAATCTAAAATGAATTAGGAGCGATTAATTAAAAATGTACAGCTTGAATTTCGGACTGTGCGAATTGGAGACTTATGCTGTACTTGCTATTATATTTGCCGGCTTTCATTTTAGCTAAAAAAAATTTTAGTTTCAGTTGTGAATACATCTACTAGTTAATCAAAGGTCTATTTCGCATATCTGGAACTAAGAATTTCAAACCTGAACAAAAAATTACATATAAGAGCATGACCAATTATTATAAGAACTTCCTCTACGTATATTCTCTAAACATATCTTTTTTGTATTACAGATGTGAGCCTTTGCCTAACCATAATAGTAAAAATTGTTTGATGCTTGCCGCCGTATTAAATTTTATCCCGAGGATTCAAATAGCAGCGAGTGCCCACCTCTCATGTACTGATGCAAATAAAGTCGAATGTCCAAAACACCTCATAGCTAAATTATCTGGGCTATGCACCAACCACGCAATTGATTTGAAGTCTTCAAAAGTCCTGGTAACATAAAATGTTGTGTATCAATAATTTACAAAGTAAACATATTTAGATACCTTTGGGAAATCAGCTTAGTGATTTCTAATGATGCTAACTAGATCATAAAATAGTTCATGTGTTCTAAATACTCCTCTGATATTACTCAAAAGAATACCGCATTTGTGCCTGTCAAATATGACCTTGCACAAACTTCACCCCAGGTCACAGAGCTTGTGACCTGGCGGGGGTCTCACGTGCCCCGGGGGGCCAAATGAAGAGCAGATGCCAAAGTGTCGAGTTTGACGAGCCCTTATCTCGAGTCACATTACTGCCATCGCTCTCAGTTCGTGCCAAAGTTGATGGAATAATTGAACAAAGATCCATTCTTCCAGGCATCGCAACAGATCGCAACAGTGCTGGCTCCGTGCCACTGCGCTGCTGGCAAAGTTGCGATGTCGGACTGGATCGCTGGTGATGCGAATCTTGGGTCGCTGACCTCCAACAAACTTTAATTTAAAAAGTGCAGCCGGTGGAGTTTTTAAGGCGCAACAATTGGATCTGAGACCCAGCGTTGCCCTACATCCCAATTGTGTTTTTATTCAATGAGGATATATCCTGTTTAATAAATTTGTTATATTTGGCTACATTACAATCAATAGTGTTTAGAGAGACAGCCGTAATCCACGGAATTTAAAAGAAATATTTCAATTTCGTCGTGAGTAACATACATTTAAGATATGCAATCATAATTTATGAAACAACAGACAGGAAGGATTTTTTTGTTGGCTAATGTTAGTAAGCAATACTGAAGAATTTCTCAAGAGTGTATATCTTTGAACACTGAAAGCTCAAAAACTACAACTTTCATGGCATTACCGTTTGTCCAAAGTTAAAAAGTACAACAATCTGTACGGCAGCTGCCATATATGTAGAATTCACTCAAGTTTTCACTTCAAGTTCAACTTCAAACTTCAAATACACCCGCCTGCTTCATCCTAACTTTTTCCGAAGAGAACAGCGTCGCAATTCATCTTCGGTTAAACGATGCAGTTTTGTTTTGCTGACAAAACGCACAGCGAAAATGAAACTGACATCAGCCTTCGAGCTGGACAACATAATAAGCAATAAGTGTCTTGTGTCTCAGTCGTGTGCGAGCTGCCGGTGTATCGGCCAATAACTACTGCCATGCTCTTGGAAAACTTTGTTAAAGGACACTTAAGTGTCCTTTAACAAGTGTCCTTTAAGTGTGGTAGTAAATTAACAGATAATAAAGAGGTAACCAAGAAATACTAATTAGTCTTTTTATAGTGTTCAATTGGTAAATACGCAGAAAATATAAATGACAGTATACACTGCACAAATTCCACAACAAAAGTCGACTATCTGTAGCTAAGGCTCAACCCAATACAACCAACCTCAACGACAGCCGAACGGACATGCTACAAAGAGTCAATGGACACACAGGGTGGTCACGAACAAATCTTTCGAGAACAGTGTGACTGCTTTTGGTTGAATTTGATGATACATATACGAGTACAGATCATGTGCGGCAGGAGCAGTGACGTCAGTGTGGTCTCTGCATGTGTTAAGCTTCTTCTTTCTAGTAAATATCGAACTTAGTCGTATTCCACGTCATCATCTGAGCCAAAGTCAGACCGGAACGTGTTCTGGGGAGGAATCAACATCTTCAGAGTTGTGCTTACGGAAGTGGTACTGCCGAGAGCAGTAATACGCTTCACAGTTTATATATTCTTATGTGTATACGAGCACAATGCAAGGGGTATAATTCATTGACATGTTCAAGGTAGCTAAGTCAGTCAATAATAAAATTAAACAGTGCTACACCGATCGATATAAAATTTCGCTGTATACCTTTATTCAAGCATTCACTTCGCATACTGAGAAAGAAATTTTATCAAAACACTATACCAAAGAGCACTATCTATATATTTATTATTGTTTCTATACTTACTAGGTTAGCCGGCCGTTACCAACTGCAGAACCTTTGAGTTGATACACATTGTTAGTTCATATACAAATATCGTATTGCTATTGCTATGAAGAATGCAGTGCAAGGCGTAAGTTGATTATCCAATTAATCATAAAAAAAAACTAAGGGAGGTCAACGTTTCTTCGGCAATGCATTTCTGAACCCGCGGACACTGTTCACTAGCCCATAAGTTTTCTGCTGTGTTGATTGTAATATAGCTACTTAGTAGCTTGATGAAAACATATTCGGTCAATTTCTCCACTCGCAACAGGGTCATCTTCTGTGCTCAAGATGTCATTTTGTTTGCTCAGGCATTACACTGTAGACTGTCGAGGCGGGTGCTTTGGCGGCAGCGCAATCGCTTCAAAAAAGACTTCAGAGCAAATAACCCTAACACCACCCTTTCTGTTTACCCGTGCCGTATCATAGCTAAGCAACTGGCCTTATGAGAAATGCCATCCGCTGCCTGCAAAGCGAATAGAATGTTGTAAAAAAAAAAAAAATAAAATGAAAACCCTTAGGTAGATATGATGCGGGGGAAATGATTCATAGTTGAAGCCAAATCTCTAAATTTGTTCTATCTACTGTATTAGTGTAGAGTGTGACACAAAAGGTAGGTAGGTACGTACGTACGTACGATTGTGACGTCATCGCTGCAGTGAATTTTGCCGAAAAAATACTGAAAAATGCCCGCATCGGGTCATTTGTCCGTGGCGGGGATACTCTAGCTCGGTGACTAGGTTTTCTTGACTCTTTTCTCTAGAACTTGGGAGACGAAAAGATACGAACACAGGAAGACGGTTCATATTTGTGCGAAAGGCCTCGCTTCTATAAATCGCCTTCCGATGCTGCACATGTTGTACATCAGGAGCATGTATTTCCTTTACAACACTAAAAGTGTCACTTTATCCAGATTCGTTGTACCATGTTCTTCATCCGTTTTCCTTAGTCATCTTTTTCCTAATAAAATAATTTTACCATAGCTGAAGTACTTTTTGGAGGCTAAATTTCACAACCGAACTTCAGACTTTCACTACTTACTGAACTTCATTTACATATATATTAAATTGTAGCTAAGATACATGGTTAATTACATTTCTGCTCGGCCCTGAAGTTCACTTTTTCACATTGAGCTACTTCTTGCTTGCAAAGCTTGGGGAGAAGGTATTGTACTGCAGAAGAACAATCTTAGTTACTAAATTAGATGATCAAATTGACAATACAATGCATTCTGCATAGCAGAATCAGTGCTCCATGTATGAACACAGACTAAGGGTCAATGCGATTTTGTTGCTGTCATTTTTGATGGTATGGCACCTTAGGAAAAATAAATAAGTGAATGATATTTAATTAAATGAACATTTGTATTTATTATAGGGCCTAGTTAATCTGATATTCACTGTTTCGCTTTGACGAAAACAGGCGAATTATAGGTCAGCTTGGAGATGGCGACGAAGCTAAGAATACTTCAAAAGTAAATACCATCTTTTGTTAAGTAAAAATTGAAATCTTTAAGTAAAGGTAAAGTCAGCTTTGACTGCACCCACTTCTGGGAAACCCACACGCACTGGTTTGTGCGGCAGATACAGGCCAACTGGCCCCAAAGGAATAAGTACAGCTACAGCCGACCACGGGTCGTTAAGAACTATAGCACATTTTAGCGGAAGGTTCAACGACTCGCGCCCCCCCTACCCTAAGGTAACTATCACCTTGGTAGCTATGCAAAACCAAGCAAGTTTGCTGATTCAGCGCGCCGAGCGTCATGCACAAAGATCGTTCACCTGGCTTGGGGATCGTTCCGGGGACCTTGAGCTTGAGATATACCATGCTCACATCTTTTGATCAACAAAGTTGGCAATAGCAGCGTATCCTTCAGAGTCAAAGCAGTGCCCCAAGCATGGTGTATGAAGATGTCTCTTTAGATATTTTTCTTTGTCATTTTGACGACCTTCTGCACTAGTCTATGCAATAATTTAATTCTTGTATAGAATTATTGACAACTTTTTCGCATTTCTTATGTCATGTACAGTACAAGTCATAACTATAACTCTGTGGTAGCCAGTATTATGGCAGTAGCAGGGTGCTTTAGAGCTCTGTCTCGCTCATTATATAATAAATGGCCAGGCGTTCTGTTCCCTGCTATAAAGAATGCAGCTTCAACGTTTCTGCCATTAACAGTTCATTGTGTGGGTATAGGCCTAGCCAACGGTGAAGACGGATGGAGATGGATGGGGTAATTTTCATGCGATTATTCGGTCTTTGATGCCATAGCTCTGATAATCTATGGTAGACTGCAGCTGTCCATCTTCTAAGACCTAGCAGACACATCATATAGTGTCTCGGATCATAATGAACAACTTGCTTGCTATAAATAACTAATTGCCACGCTATTTCCCAACATAGTTTAAGGTGTATTTTCTAGTCTTTTATTTTTTGTTTTGTAGTTTCTTTTGCCGGAAAAGCACTTAGTAGTGCTTAGATATCGGCTTGAGAATTATGTTGCGTTACATGTAACATTTATTTTCAATAAAGATTGATTGATTGATTCATCTACAACACTAACCAGTGCCTGTGGGTTTACTGATTGGGATGTAGGGTCAAGGCGATTTTACTCTTACCTTCCCCAATAATGTCATGTGTGGCTCCACTAAAGAACGCAAAACACACGGACGCCACATGAACAACTCAATATCATCTTCAGTTCGAATTTCAAAGAAGGCCTCCTAATTCAACAAAGTCAGCATTCACAATAGCGGTTGATTACAAGGTCATATCGTTCATCCAGGGAAAATATCCTACATTGCTAAAGTTTGGATCTTTCAATCACAATTATGACTTTGAAAGCTTGTGCAGCGACTGAAGTAGAATTTGAAAAACGATTATTGGCTCTTCCTTCGACAGTTATAGCTGCGATCCAAGTTTAAACCTCATTGATTTATAGCACGGTGCTTGGCGTTCTCGCTCAATGCTTTCATGCTCTTCCTTTCTGTGTGCGATGCTGTGCTAGTCACTGCATAAAACAGTACATAGGAGACAAAACCTGAAGCTCCTGATATCGCTTAATTGACTTTGGAACTCATGCTGCCTTGAACAAATCCTCATGGGAGCGTCAAAATGAAGACATCAGCCCAATGAAACTTTTTCTAACAATGTATTCGATGTTACCTTTTGAGCTCGACAATATGTAGACAGAGGCATTAAACGATGACTTATAACTTTCAATGCGATAGTTGGTAACTTGTCATGATAGTTAGAGATAAATTCGACTAAAATAGAAATGTTTAGCGAATGATTGCGACTGAATTCTGAGTTAGCAGAGGAAATACAGGTACGGCGTGGGTAAACTTGCGTTTTTCTAGTAAAATGCACCCAGTGTTTGAAACTACCCAATTCTAAAAGAATAGCCTCAGACTTCCAAGGAGAAGAGTCTCCATTTTAGAGCATTGGACGTCGAACGTTCTAATTGATTTCCCATAACTTTGTTGTCACTTCAATATATTTATTTCCTCGGGGGAAAGGACGGCTGCAATTCTCAGAAAGAAGCTGAAGCTGTCCTCTTGAGAAAAGGGGGAAGAAATAAAGTCGGCCTCGTCCCGAAAAGTTAACAGGTTTAAAAGGGAAGTGATTTCTGGATTATAAGGCATAATCGTGACGGACGGGATCACTTAAAGTTGCTCTACATTATCCAACAGGAGTTCGAGGTAGGGGAATGTGCGAGAAGATTTCTGATGAAACTTGTGATTCATAGAAGCTCCATGGTGTTCAGAGTGGCCTAATGGTGTCCAAATTTATCACACGATGTTTACAAGTTTTCCTGGTATGAATACGGAAATAGAGGATAACTGAATTAGCTAGCTACGAAAAATAAAAAATTTAATGTAACTAATGTATTATGAAACAGAAATACTCATTATTACCTCCGCCAAGGAGAATATGTTCTTGTCGGGGTTTGTTTTCTATTTATCTGTTTTTCACCAAGATAACTCAAGAGTTATGGGCGGATCTTTATGAAATTTATAGTGGTTCTTAGGTATGTTAAGAGGAGTAGTGTGATATTAACTCCCTATAGTTGGGAGTGCTACGAAAAGCAACTAACCAAATTTTTGTTTCGAACTGTCGCTTCATTTGTCAGTTTGTCTCTATGTTTGTTTTTATATTTGTTAAAACATAACTCAAAAAGTTATCGACGGATCCTAATGAAATATGCAGGAATTGTCAAAAATGTTAATACAGTTTCCCAAAATTTGAAAATGATCAGTTCTGCTGTTTGTATGTCCGTCCGCATGTTTGTCGGTATGTTTTTCTTAGTGCTTGTCAACAACTTACAAGGGACCTTCAACAATATTACAGGAGCTGTCATCAATGCTAAGATGCACAAATGACCAATTTTGATGATGATGATGATGATGATGAAAAGAAAATCTTAGTTTCAAGACCAATTTGAAGTTTTCGTTAACATTGTCGTTCGTGGTGGACGTATGAGTTCTCACAGTGATCTAGTCGAGCAATAATTCCTTCTTAAAAAATAACTTACATCAGGATGAAGGTTTTTTAAAATTCCTGATTTACCTGGAAATGGAATACAAAAAATATTCCCAAAATACTGAACGAGTAAAAATGCAAAAGGTCTGTGATCAGTCTCCCAAATCATTGAAAGAAAAGGTGCATTCCGAAAAAGAGAAAAAATAAATAAAGTGAGATGCAAGGGTGTAACTCTTAACTGGTATCACTGTCACAAGGGTAGCTAAATCAATAAATATAACATTCAAATGTACATATTTCGTTATGAACGTGTAACTTCTTTAAGTGGTTGGTACATCCCGACTATACAACGAGCCTTACAGTTTCTGGCAGGCGCAAGTTGCATCCATCTTGCGTATTAGGAGAGCACAACGCAAAACAAACTAAGGCTACAATACAACCCAATACTGAAGCGAGAGTGTTCATTCAGAAGCTCTGAGAGTGTAGAGTAGCTTCTGAGAGTGTAGAGTAGCTTTTGAGAGTGAAGAGTAGCTTCTGAGAGTGTAGCGTGTGAAAAAGGAAAATCTGTTCGCAGTACAATTCAGAACTCGGAATTGCGGCCGCAGCGCAGGGTCTGGTGCCATGACGAGATAAGAGACGAAACCGTCGGTCATGACTGCTACGGTGTCTGATGGTGACAGGTGCAAATGAATCAGTCAGTCATCTGCGCCAAGAGAGAATGAAAACGTCCTACAAGCATTTTAGGACTCGGTATGAATGGCCGCTCTACGAGTAAGCGAGTTATCGGTCGAATTCAAAACGATGAAAGTGTTTCAAGGTCACCTAACTACTTGCCGATTGCGTTTCCGTGAGCATAACTTTGACTACAACATTTTTACATTTATCATGAAATATACTAATACATTTAGAGGTGAATAGTCATGATGGAGTACCAAACCACATCAAATTTCAACATCGTGGCCGCTAAAGTGGGCCGGAGTTTGGGATATTGTATTGATAATCCAAGCGTTTGGGTACAGCGGCGCGACGCACTGTACACATACTACGAAACAGCGCATACTGTTGCTCAATGGAGGCCAAACAGTTGGGTGTATTGAGGTCTAGAATGTAAGACCACTGCAATATGTCCTATGTTTGTATATAACCTAGAAATAGGATACATTCTCTTGTGTACCACGAAGCACTTCAATCGTGTAATGTCTCCATGAGCACTTGATGTAGATTATTATTACTATCAATGACTGGCGTGCGGAATGTGCAACTAGACCTAACCAACATCTCACACTGAACATCGGTTAACAACATGACCTTCAATGAATCAAATTTTGAACTTTTACGATACGGAAAAAACTTCTCTCACACTGAAACTACAGTACGTCCTACACGACATAGATGCGAGCGATATTGAGAGAAACCAAATTTTAAGAGATCTTGTTGTGAGAATAGAAGATAATGCCACTTCTGAAGATCACGGGGCTCGAGTTGTTATCATAGGCAAGAAGTGGAGCGGATGGGTGCTGCAAACTTTCTCTTCACGAGAGGCAGACACAATGTTCACCTTATGGAAACAACCGAAACTACCAATAATTGAATACTGTTCACCTCTTTGGATGCCAAGCAAACGGAAAGATTTAGAGAGCTTTGAGGCTATACAGAGATCGTTCACTGCCAAAATCCGAGGCCTGAAAGATTTAAGCTATCACGAAAGACTTGCTCAACTTTAAGTTTACTCAATTCAAAGGAGATTCGAGCGCTTTACGATCATATATGTTTGGGAAAAAGTAGAAGGAATTACTGCCAACGTCAATGGGCGAGTTCAGGCCAGACACTCAAACCGTATTGGTCGCACTTCTGAAGTGTGAATTTTGATCAAAACTGGTAGTAATGCGACAGCCACAAAGTATTCTAATAGTCTCGTGATCCGAAAGGAGAGCCTATTACAAAAAAGGCCGCATCACATTCGAAATGCCACCTGTACAGAGACTGCGAAATATAAAAACTTACTAGGCGCATGCTTACTGAAAGTGCCAGATAAACCTGCTGTAAGCGGCTACGTGAACTGTGGGGATAACTCGCAGTTAGCCACCCCGCTGGTCACGAACTGCAGCATCACTTCTGCACAAGATGGGAGGCGTGCATAATGCCACCTGGACCTTGTCCGAAGTATCATCAAAGGTATCACAGGTATACAGGCACAGAAGAAAGCCACCCATCCATGCGGTGAATTTCAAGGGGAAGCACTGGCTATTAATGGAATCTGCGTATGTGTAGTTGCTTGTCTTTGAATCTGTTAAGTCATCTGGGAACTCACAAATATCTTACATGCTGATAATAGATAACTGTTAGAAGCAATAAATTTTATATACAAATAATTTTAGTGCATTGTCCGGCTCGTCAAAGAAATACAACCGGGCTAACTGAAAATTATTTTTGCTTCTTTCGAGTCGAAGAAATTCCTTGGAGCCAGTCTCTACGCGAGCCTTTAGAAGAACATTGCATCTGCAAGGCAAAAGTAACTACTCCTAGACTGCACATACCAAATAGAAACCCACATGCACTGGTTCGTGCTGCAAGTAATCACAACGAGGGCCTTGAGGAGTGTACGGCTGCAATCGATCATTGATTGCCCGAGCTATGGAGTCATACAGAGAGAAGCCTCGATCGGCAGCTGCGTCCCCCGACCCTAAGGTCACTGTCCCTTCTGTGACTATGATGACAGCAATGCTGACTGTCTCAAAGTCAGGACCAGGAAATGCGCCCCGAGCCTAGAAATCAGAATTGAGCACCCAATAACTAGATACTTAGAGTAACTGGCTACAAACAACGTAATTTATATTTATTATTGCAGCGTATTCTGTTTCCTGGAAGAGGCCAAGCAGTAGGACGTAATGAGGTCTAGAATGTAAAACCCCAGCAATATCTCCTTAAGTTTTTCTGTAACCGTAAGCTACATTCTATTGCGTACCATGTAATGTTTCAATGAGTTTCATGCAATGTTTTATGAGTACCTAAAGATTATTACTGCCATTCCTATTTTTTTTCTTCCTTAACATGAGATTGTACATCCGATCTCCTGCCAAGAGAGAGAGTTAGCAATCTTGAACAATGAGCTGAGTAAGATCATAGTGAATAGCCAGATAAAGTGATAACTTCATACATGATACTCTAACTAAAATATTACACCATCTATCTCATAAAAGGAATTTGGTATCGGATAACGAAATGTTCTGGGGCTATTTATACGTCGTATAAATGGATGAAGGTATGAAAGAATACCGTATCAAAAGAGGATTTGCTACACATGCTGAAGTTCCAGTTGTTAGAATGTGAGGACTACAGTATTGATGTCATTGCTATAAGTACTTGAACTACTGATACTTGGGAGTAGGACATTAGGAATTTCAAGGAGAATTACATTCATGTGGGACAATGGGACACTCGTTTCTGCCTTTTATAAAATTACACTTTTGGCAGGCAGCAGAAGTAATTTTTGTGCATTGAACATAAACACAAATTCCGAAAGAGCGCATTTTGGCGACAGATATCTTCGACGTACAGTCACAGATTCATGAAGTTGTATTCAAGATGGCTGCAATGTAAGCGGAATGAAGTTGGAATTTTGCAACCGTTGACCTGTTCGTGCACTGTGCTTTACATAATTATCTTAAGTCTTCACTAATGAGCAACTTTTGGAACTGGCCACTCCAAGTGCATTATTAGCATTAACAATAAAATAATTAAATTTACTAGCTTTTTCATTTTCCTAAATACTGCAAGACAACTGCTAATCAACTTCTTCAATATTAATCGGATATAAATTTTTACGAAGACAAAGATCAGTCGAAGACATTTCTGGCTCTGTTTTGGCTCAAAACGCTGGCCAGTGTCATATCGAAGCAGTTTAGAAAGATTTATGAGATATTATTTAATCGAGCTGTAAAAGTACAGCTGATATTACAATTAAGTTTTAGGTACACACAGAAAAGTTGTCCTGTGGTGAGATGTAACGGCTACGTACGACATTATACATGTAGGACTAATGAAGTGACGGTGTTGATGTGCCAGTTAACGGAAATTTCTCAATTTTCTTGTATTTATGTGCCTTTACTAATGTTTATTTGATGTTTTTTAACTCTTTGTGAAATTTTAAAACTTCTAACTTGTGTTCGTAATTGTGATGTTGTGTTTGCACTTTATATGTACAGACAAGCATCATCGTTCGCTAGAGCTTGAACTTATTTTATAAATGTATTGCAATTTTCTCCTACGTACATGTTCATAAGGTACTTTTGAGAGTGTCAGTAACAATGCGCTTTGTAGATACTGTATTTATGTTGATCACAGACATTCAATAAATCAAGATAAAAAATCTCGCAGAGGCAAATTTATATCTTCAAATATAACCAGACATACTCATTGCTCGCAAAAGTAGAGCCAAGTTAAAGAACACTGCTTTCTAACATCCTATGAAAAATTGCACAATCGTGAGGTTGTAAAGAAAAGAACAAAATTTTTCCCATTAGGTCATGTAAAACAAGATCAAATGATGTAAAAATGCAAAAGGTGCATTCGACTTAGTCTTAGTTAGCTTCAACTTTTTCAGCAAATTCAGTTATAAGCTTTAATTTTGCAATTGTCGATCAACTTTCAATAAAGCATAATCTCAAATTGATCTTGATAGAGCTTGGAGTCTTAAAGATAGTCAATCTAAATCAGTGAAACCACTGCTCATTACTAAAGTTATTAACAAGTTAAAGATAACAAAAAATAGTTCATTTCTGCGGTTTTGAGCCATAAATAAGTGTATATAAATCACACTTCATTTTTGACAAAAGAAGAGAAATTATCTACACTTCCCGAAAACCGAACCCCTTTCTGACATGCGAACTATTCAGCAGTACATAACTCCTGAGATTTATAGTAATATGCGTCATTCAGAGGTAGGCGAGAGTCGATTTACTCAGAATTTCTATCAAGTTTCAGTGCATTCAATAACATTAAAAAAATGCAGTAGCAACAGTAGAAGTAAAAATGTTACCTGACGCTTAAAGTCCTATACTCACGTGTCATAACTGCCTCACGAAACAACAGATGCGGGTACTTGCTGCTGTTACCAAAGTAAAGGAGACGGAAGCAGACCTCTTCTCTAAACTCTTGTAGCAGCACCGCCAGTGATAGGAAGTATACTCACCTATATATATAATAGTGTTTACGTGCATCCTTGCATTAAAATTATCTACTGTCAATCTTATTGTAGATACAAGTCGACTGCACTGCTGATTTCTCAGTATTCCCCAATGCCATACGTACGCTTGATACGCCACTCTTTTGCTCAGGATAAATACTTTGTAACTTGTGCTTGAGTTGATATATCTGAAAACCTTATATCGGAACTTACAATATATGTACAATCGCATGGCCAGCTTATGATCGGACACACAGCTCGTATATTGTGCCCATTTCACAGTGGGAGTCAGCAGCCATGACAACAGTTGAAAGGTTTCAAGTTGAACGTCCACTCGTAAATTAACCGTACTACTGTACAATATGGCGCCGCATTACGGGCGCGAGGGATTTAAAGTTTAAGTTTGAATTGGAGATCTATGAAGCCAAGTGCAGTAACGCCTGAGGATTAATCTAAGGCGTTGCTGCACTTGTATTACCGATCCGATTTGTGAAACCAACACATCGTGCGAGACAATGCAGCATGATTTGGTGCTCGCTTAAACATGTGAATTTTCTTCCTATTCAATAATCGTGTCCTGCTTTTTCTCTGTGCTCTCCTGGATTCGTACACACGCTTACACGCACATATGCACCGTCTGTGTACGTTTACCGAGCTGGATCTCTACTCGTCTCTCAATTCTTAATTAAATGTGACTAAAAAGTTAATTTTTTCTACTTTTTCTGTGATACGTATATTTTTCGATGTCTACACAAATGATCAAATATTTTTGTAATGTGTGTGCACAAAAAACTTTCATTCGATGTTTTTCTTCGATTTTTTTTTGATTGTTTATTTTTCGCATACTGTTTTTTAAATATTTTTTGCATTGTGTAACGTTAATGAATTTTTAACAATGTCATCGTGCATTAATTGCTTATTTGTGGATTTATCTACAACACGCGTGGGTCAAGAGCAAACCTTGCTGTTACAAATAATTTTATTCACTACTCGACGCCAGCGATTTTGGAATATCCATCCAAGTTATTCTATAACTAAATAAAAATAATTCTCAAAACAATAAACTATAACCAATATACATATATGTCCTTCATGTCGTCATATATTGAAAACATCTCGCTAACACGCAACTATTCCGTAACTAATTACAACAATAATAACGCAAAAACCCCTGCAACACAAGCACACGCTCAACACTGACGGTTACCGCAACACCAAAACCTGCTGATGTGCCACATCTCCGTCGCGCTGGAGCAGCTTCTTGTCAGATCTACCCCTGCTTGTGCTCTCCGACTTGTAAGTTGCGCCATTTCCATATTCCTTTAGAAGTTAGCCTGCTTATTAGCAGCCTGCTTTTGTGTTAGCTAGCATCATAAGCGGTTAATAAATTAGCATATATTATATATTTTCACAGACATTGCTTGTAGTGTGCTGCATCTTGCATGAGATGAGTAGCATATACACCAGTCTTTGCTAGAAAGCACCTTTGCATGAGTAGATAGTAGTAGAACAATAGTCGAAAGATGCTACTGACGTAGCTTTCGTTGTATACATGATTTGTGAGTTTTAGTCTAAGCATATGGAGACTACGCGTGGGTCTCAACACTTTCTGTGAGAAAAATCAGGTATTGAGTAAAAGATTTTGTATTTCCTCTGTGTCCTTTTACAGTAGTAGCTCACCGTTATCGTGGGAAATACATGCGCAAAAATAAAATTTATGTAGCAATAAAATTATAAGGAAATGAGGGAAGTTGCGTTCGTGTCAGAAAAATAATCGTTTATCCTGTGTTAGGAACTGGTAAATGGAATAGAAGCTTATATTAAAAAATGCAAACTACCGTTGCTTTTGTGAATGTATATTTCTGCTGTAAATAAAATTCATGTCAGTAATTAAAGAGGATGAATTGACGCAACTAAACAACTACACACACACACACAAACATACTGCACATATCTTCATACGCCCAGCATTTACTTGCTCACACACAAACAGTCCCACACAGCTGCGTATGGCATATGACCTCTTCTACACACACCTCACACGCTGACAACCATTCACTAGGTTTGCAGATAAATTAAAAGCACCCGAATACAAAGAGATCAATGAACCTTCTTTGTTTTGCATTTAGCGTCGAAAGCCATTGTCTGCCTACCATTGCGTACTCTACTGCGTTAAGTACGCTGTGCTGCCTACCGAACGAGAACTGCACAAAGTTTATATTTATCCTTTCAGCATCTACCATATGCATGCCTACATATACTTTTTTTGGAATAGGTCGATCTGCTAGAAATTTAATTTGCAGTGTTATTTCTATAAAAGTCAGTTAGTTATATCTCACAATTGATCATCAGCCTTCAGAAGACTTGGTTAAAACAACTGTGTGTTTGAATATTACTAATGGTCATGCTAGTTCTTCTTCTAAGTGCTTTAAAAAGTTCGTTAGTCGTCGTTTCCGATGGAAGCAGTACTTGTCGGCGTAATGCCTAATGGGAAAATTGTCTGTAGGTTTAATATCAGGTAGGCATAATATTCAATAGGCGAAATGTTCCACAGTCAAAGTGCCTAAGAGGCGAACTCTCCTGATACACATGTCTGGCCGACATGCAATCCTTCGACAATTATCCGTTAGGAGAACTACCTGTAGGCAAACGGTAAGGTCCTACTAAGCACACAAGTCTAGTATACACAAAAGGTCACAGACACACAGATACACTGCAGCAGACACACAGATACACTGCAGCAGACACACAGATACACTGCAGAAGACATACAGATACACTGCAGTAGACGGACCTGCACTAAAACGATAAAATTAAAACAAGTTATCTATTCACAGAGCCTTGGTCTGACCTTGAAAGTTTTCTGACCTTTCAATAGCTTGCATGAATTAGGGCTGTCAAACCGCTTACCGATTACTACAATGTAGCAATATGAGAAGGGAAAGAATGAGAAAAGAGACTGAAGCGAAGACAACCTAAAGTGAGCAGTTTTGAAGAGAGAGTTTGAAAAATTTGCTTCGATAATTTTCCTTAAATACTGGACTATTTTATATTTTCTAGAATCCCTGCAGAGAGGAAACATTTTGTTCACTATAGATTTATATATGAAACTACTTGTACTAAAAGCAAGGAAACATTAGAAGCATTACTTTCATAGTGGCGATCGCTGTATCAATTAATTATTTATCTGATATTGTACAAATGTATAAAGTGGCCCGCGTATCATGAAGTTACTGAATTTAGTTTGTTTCTGGTTAATGATTGAAAGATGAATAAATAAAACTCATTTTTCCATAAACATTTCAATTCAGTTAATTTTGGAAAAATACATACGTGCAATATGTCTCCTTTACTTAAATAAATGACAAATTTTAGTTAAAAATAAATGTCAAATCTTATTTATACGATAAGTTTCCATTGACCTATTTTTGGGTTCTATGAACAGCCTTTTTGGCTTCTCTTTCGTCTCGCTGAAGAGCTATCGACCGGTCTGCAAAATCAACTGCGGTGAGATTATAATCCACAATTGGTCTCATTTCAGCTACCACTGGCCTGCATACAGTTGCTCTCGTGCTAATTGTCGCACAGTTTAAAAGTAGCCTAATTTCAGTACAAACATTGCGCATGAAAACGTCAATACCTGTTGAGATATTCAGTAAGTGAAATATAAGGGATAAAGCCCGCAGACTTTTACCCCAAGCAAGCATCAACTAATGAAATAAAATGTCTAATTTCCGTAGATTTTTGCGATGAGATTTATAGACCAAGCTGATTATTAAATTTGGCTTACAAGTTCGCTAGAGTAGCAAAATTGCAATCAACGATCATGTATTTTACAATTGTGACGAATTAAATTGTCCTAAAAAGTAACAAAGTAATAATACAATGGGACAAAGAAGACAATAAAGAATAACTTTGAGTGTATTCGGCGTGAAGACGAGTTTAGATAATAGTACCAAAATTGATAGCATCAAAATTATTTACAGTGCCTCTTATCGTAACTGTATTACAACGGTGTTTTCACAGCAACTGATCCTGTTGTCAAGTAAAACTCTTGGCCGAATAAGATTATATATCGTCATAACTTTTACTCACATTTTTTTTGCATACAATATCTACTACTGCAGTTTTCCCGTGTTTTCGATGATCTTACCTCGGTGTCAGGTCGTTGTTTTCCCGTCAAATTTCACGCATCAGAGCAGGCCAGCACAGCAAGCATCAGATGAGGGGCTGCCAGGCACAGCGCCGGCTGTTGTGTCAAAGAGAGGTCGTGCCTGGTGCACGGTAGGCTGCGGCCAGCAGCGTTTGGGTTTCTGTGTTTGCTCAAAATTGCAAATCGACGAGCAAACACGAGCTCAAACAATGGATCGGTTTTTCGGAGAGAGAAAGCAACTGAAGCCTATTCCAGGAATGAGATAGCGGTTGGAGAGAACAAACTATGTGCCACAACTGGAGCCACCATAATCTTCCTAGAATAATGGTTGTGTTTTACGGTCCGGGAGTAGTCACTTAAAAAATTGTGTCGCAGGAGCGTCACAGTATAGTGATGACTGTTATATTTTGGCTTTCTCTTTTTAAATTTACTAAGCGTAAAGTGGGCTATTATTATACTAAACGTTTACGAGATGCTAAAAATTTTCGCTAAACTTTTAAATATTCATGACAAAATTATCTTCACGCATCCCTTTACCCTATTTTCTTACTTTCTAGAATGTACAATTTCAAGTATCACAAAAATGTGGCCATTTACACTTAGTAATATACCCAACAAGTCATGTAAATTTTAAAAAAGCCGTTCATAACTTTTTGAGTTATGTTGCTAAGAAGAGGAGGCCGACAAACAAACAAACAAAGGTCTTCACTAAACGTTAACCATCTGTTACTCATAATACACCTAGCAATTCCTGTAAATTTGGTAAAGATTCATTCATACTTTTTAAGAGTTATCTTGATGACAGATAAAGAGACAGGCAGACAAAGAAACAAAGCAAACAAGCAACAAACAAGCAAATAAACAAACAAATAAACGAACAGTCAGACAGACAAACTCGACGAAAACATAAGCTCCTTATCGGTGGTAATTATTGCCGCATTTTCAGAAAATGAAATTTCCCGGGGCTCAAAACTGGCCAGAAATTGACCAGGATCCCGGGATTAAGCCTTATGGTTGGCCAAATTCTATCAATTATATTTTTCTGATCTTACATAATGTTTTTCCTTAGCGGGTTGCCTGGATGAAGGACTCATGGTTGTTCTTGTTGTTCTTTCGGATAAAGTTTTTAGCTCCTTGTTGTTCATTATGTATATTAGTGACTTGTTCTCTTTGCTGGAAAAAGATATTGATGATGATTAACTATGCTGACGATTCCTCTTTGATTGCCCCTGGCAGGAGTGACGCCCACTCGTAGAATTGAGACCAGTCGCGGATTTTATGGATCAAGAACTGCCCGGGAATATGAAACTGAATATAAATGAGACTAAATCTATTTTTGTCAACCTGTTCCAGATGCTTTCATCTCAGTGCTTGGCTTTGAATGCGTGTGATACTGTGCTGCATAAGTCCAGTTCTCTTGATGTACTTAATTAATAGCGCTTTTCGATGAAAAGTTAATATTTGTGGAGAATAGGCATCTGATCTTCTTTGTAACAAGCTACTATTCCTGAAAGGCTTCTATGATATCATACAGCCTCTTTTGAAGTATTGCTCCCTGTCTGGGCTTCGGTGAGTCAACATGATCTGCTCGAGTGATTTTTCGGTTCAGCTGGTCGGCTATGTGCCCAGAATTGTTTGGTGAACTTGACCCGTAGGCAATGTGCTGCTTGTTTTTTATGTTTTACAAGGTATTAAAGGATGAGGAACATAGTGGCTTCTTTAGTCTATTCAATCCATAAAATATTTTTCGAACTGAGCTGTGACTGGGGCCCAACTCTTACAATGGTAATTGTTTGGTGCCAAACTCATCAGCAGAGTAGAAGTTTCATATCCAAAATTGCCCTGCCATGATAATCATAGCTAGGATCTATGTTCGGTGGAGTAAATTTGCACGCATAGACAATCATAAATATTTTTCGTTGATTTATCATAACGGTGTTTCGTGCTAATTGGATTTGTTGAATGCTGAACTTGTATTTGGGTCTTTATTATCTGACGCATGACACACAGGCGTTTATTTTCAATGATTATGCACTACATACATATTTTTATCAGCGAAGGTTAACTAAAAGCAAAGAACAGAACAGCAGTGAGAATAATTATATGAGAATAATACCTTAAACGCTTTTTGGCTAATATTCGTAAGTTTGCCAACGGGAATTGTAAAATTCTATCTACATATTTAGAATCAATAAAAATAGTTGATTGAGAATGTATAGGACTTCTGTGTAGACTCTCTTAAGTTTTATTTTAATTATTAAGTATATTCCAAAGAACTAATACTTACACTTGTTTTGAAAATAGTCTATGGGATCGGCAATAATGTTATTTGACAAGTGATCGAAAACTGAATTTTTATTTACTAAAACGAAGCCCCGGAAAACTTTTCCAGCTACAACGTGGCTCATACTGAGTAAGGTTAGGTAGCAAGGACTAGTTCTGCAAGGTTAGGTTTAGGATAGGCTTTACACCCTTTTGGTGCTTCTTTGTTTGGGAAAGAACCTTAATTATTTCTCTTATTAATGGTAGCAGGAAAATGGTTATTTTTTCCTTTCTACCACGCCTTGCGTATGCTAGAAAACACTCATTTTTCCCAGTAACTTACTGCACAAACTTACGAATATTTACCCGTTCTGCTATAAACCATGATTCATACTAAAGTCCTTATCTTCTGAAAAACACTGGAGCTAATTTCAAGACATTTACTGGGCTTTTCCTTCGTAGCTTTTTAGCTAATTTCAAAACTGCACATTTCCCCATGTTGCCCTGCGTTGCCAGGGTCCCCACTGTCTCCCTCTGCCCCCCCCCTCAACGTTCGGACTGTTTACCAACCCAGCAAAAGCCACCGCCGCCTCTTTGCTCAGCTCGCTTCATCAGCGGCTATTTAGAGGCGCTGCTTTGGTAGCTCTTTCGTTTCGTCTGCGGATGCGCCGTGCGTGAGGATAGGTGAGTCTAGGTGCTTGTGAGCGCTTTTAGGTATACATAGATGAATCGTAGGAATGTACCAATGCGTTAATGGGTAGTAGATCGAGGTGGGTGTGATTATGTTGGTATGCACGGGCTTTAGATCATTTGGTAGTACACAATCGTCCCAAATATGGAACAATCTGATTTGAGTTGAACTAAGCTTTGAAAACAAAAAAAATTACGCCACATTCTACCAAAATATTTCCTTTGGAACCATCTTCTAGTTGAAACATTTGACGCATTATGAAGCAGTTGTAGATAGCTATGGTCACAGTGTAGAAACTGTTGCAACAAGCTGCTTGCAAGTGAAACAACCTTCGGCAACAAAAACGATCGAAAAATTTGTGGAGGAATTGTGCCATGTAAATTGATTCAAATAAAGGAAGATTGTATCAGTCAACTGAAGATTAGTTCACTCAGAAATTCACTGATATTAATGGACGAGTAGGTGTACTCAGGTGAGTGCTCACCAATGTCCAGGCTTCGATGAGTGTCTGCACCAATAAATGATGCCTGTGGGCTTCAGGTGAATCGGTTATTTGGGCGCTGATGACGGTACAAAGCCGAGGAATCGAAACTTTTGAAAACTTGGTTTCAAGAACCACGGGATTTTATTATTATTACATCTTAAAAACCAGAACGAAGCTTTTGTACAATGATTTTCAAAGCACCACCGCGTCAACATGGAGTCTCTGGACCGCCTGTGGCACTCGGATGAGCCCAGGCAGCAGTTCAGGCAAATTTCATTATCGTAGCTTGAAGAAATTTTTCCTGCAGTTTCTCATATCAATTGCCGCATACTTCGGAAGAAGACCCGAATGGTTACTTCCAGAGAAAGGGAAATCTTCGCTCTGCAGCTTCTGAGAATTCGCCAAAAACTCGCGGTCTTCCTTCCAGAGCCGCAGAAAAACAAAGAGTCAAATTTCAGGGAGCAATTTCTACTGAGGAGGGGCGGCGCTCCCCACGCTGGGGGCAGGCAAAGTTTGCTCCCAGAGCAATCAATAGTGGAGACGCGGTCTGATGGAAATTAAAAATCTTTGGCTATTTTCTCATGCACTTCCGGTACTCTTTGGCCTCAAGCGCAAACCAATAAGTTGTGCAGTGATACTTGTCTTTCTATACCTGTCAATACGAGCGCATAGCTTAAAAGTACGTATGTAAATCATGCTGCTCATCGCGGATATGTATATAGTCTAAGTAAATACAGCGCTTTTAAATTTGTTTCATCCATGAATAGCTCCTAAGTGAATAAATAAGTAAATGGTACATATATCCATCTGCAGTCTATATATATACCGTAGATAGATATAGGAACCACTTATATGTATACAAACACACTCACACGTGTAGAGCATATAGTGTGTGTTTTGGTAGATAACGGTTATCGTGCGGTATTCTGTGTTGTTAGCCTAACTGGTTTATTTATACAACACTTAAGAAAATGAATTTTCTATGCCGGCCATCGACTGACAATCATTTAAGCTAGGCGGCTACATCAACGAACGTTATCGTTAAGGATGATCGTACATCACACAAATTTTGAAAAGTGCTGCACTTTTTGCGAATTTTTTAAAAGGACGACATATCTTTTTTCTTTTTTTAATACTTCAAAAATACATGACAAACACTAAGCAAGGATTTCACTGCTTTGACAATTATATGCTGCAGAGCTTTTAGTGGCAGGTAGAAACGTGACGAAAAAGCATTACTGAAAAAAACATGGCGATTGTGAAATGAAAGAGGTGCATGTTATAATAAGAGCAAGTAAGGAATAAAAAAACGACGATTACTCAGGAAGTAAGCATTGACTACCCAAACACACTAGCAATGCCACGAAGAAGAGCAGCATGAAGATTTGTACAACAGCTGAGCACATATACTGCTTGTAAATGTTCCATACAGTAGAATCGCATCGCATATCAAAACGCAGTTGCTGCATTGCAGTATGCCATGTAGTAACTGCTTTACAGTATATGCCTTGTAGTTACTGTATTTGCAGCATGCCATGTAGTTACTGAATTTTTTAGCATGCTATGTAGTTCATAGAAAAAAACTGTAGCGACTCAGGCCCGCTGTTATACGTACAAATGACGTCATTCTGAAACGTTTCATGATCTTGGAATAAACGTTGCTGTGACTGTGGTAACAGCAGAGCGTTTTTGAAAATAACTTTAACCCTTTATCGGGCGGCTGAAAAGCATCTTGGTAGGAACAGCATTATACATAGAAATGTACGTACACGGTCATACCATGGACTCGTTAAGTTATATAACCTAAGGAATCCATGGTCATACACCCGGTGATAGGTTAAAATATCAATCGTTACTAACTTAAATGCACTTGAAATTAAGGGAGAAATTAGAAACTTGGCAACTAGTACTTGCAATGATGGAAAAACTGTCGTGAGGTATAAATTTTGACAAAGTTTTTCGACAATCAACACCACAATATAATAAACACCGTCGTGTGTTTATTTGTTTGTATATTTATATGTTTATATATTTGTATGTATTGGGTCACGCTCTGAAAGAAATAGGTGAAAAATTGGCCAGGTTGTAGATTTTGTTATTCGATTGCCTTTTCCTGGAGATCAATGACCACATTGCAGAAAATAATGATAGTAGGATCCCTATACCTCTACGTATCTCAATGTACTTCTTGCTTGAAACAGTTCTTAGCATGGAAATAATTTAAAAAAATTGAGCTGCTCTAAGCTCGATTATGGAACCTGATTTTTATCACGTTTTCCATAAATCGAAACATATTTTTGTTCGCGTCACTGAAAACTGATAGGTAGAAACTTGGCAGGGTTGCAGATGGCAAACGAATATATCAGTGCAGTTCTTTCTTTTCCAACGTTGAAGTTCACTCAATGCAGATACATGCAGCTTCTCTAAGCACTTTGTTACATCGTGCTTTGTACTCTCTTCTGGGGTTTTCTTCACCCAAACTTCGGTTGCCCTAAGTATACGCTGATGCTCTTATTGGCTGCATGATCTTCGAAGCAAGTGATAAGAGATTCTTCAGCGGTCAGGAGGCGAGAAAAGACCATGATGATTTCTTGGCACCAAATAATTTTCTTCAATTTGGGTTCTTCTTTCAACAGAACAACAATTCACTTGAGGAATAACTTCCCAGCTATAAGATAGCGTCAGTGTCCAGGATACAGAGCTCAGTATTTATTGAGAGACGACAGCGACTGTGGGCAAAAAACATCGCTTTTTCAGCATATAACGGAAGGAATGCTTGGCGCTGCTCAGCCCAAGCAATAATAGGAAAATTATGATCGATGAGAGCGGATCGTCACAAATTCTTGCTGTCATATTTGACAGCGCGGGCACTCAAGTGTAGTAAATATTAGTCGAGCCAAAGCCGCGACGGCAGCAACGTAATCGGAGGAGTCGGGAGAATCGTTTCACCGTTTCGGTTCTCGAGTGAAGTTAAGTTTCTTAAGTTTCTTCTTAAGTACGAGGGTCGTTAAGACTATTTTCCTGTTGAAGGTTGGTTCCAAATTAAAAAAAAAAGGCGCATACATACGTAACCAGACGTAACCTAATCTAACCTAATGATGGTAACTGAACTTTGACTTGCAGGAACCTCCTATTAATTATCCATTTCTGAGAATTGAGAAACTGAACGAACCATCACGTTCTAAAAAATATCCCAGTGATGCTACCGCCAAAAGGAAAAAAAACAAAGTTAACGGATGCTGCGAAATAATTAATATATTATATACATATATATATATATATCATGTACGTACGAGCATTGTAGGCAAAATATGCGTCTTGCTGGGAGACCTTCATAAGAAAAATAAAGTATACTGTTATTCACGACGCAGGTGTCTGTGCAGTAACTGTATAGTTTTTTCATTTTTTCATCGCGGGCTTACCGTACATCACAAATTTGGAGTCAGTCACATTCACAGCTAAATCTGACAAGAAATTTAGTAACTTATAAATATTGGTTCTGAATCTGTGCTGAGAATGGATAAATCTGGAAGAAAACTGAGTCATTCTGTACTAAAAAGCGATAGCCCATTCCTGTATTGTCTCTAAAAAGTAATGTTACAAATTTCCCTGAAGGGAGTACTTTTTCATACAAGCATACCGCAGACGAAGCTGGTGAATGGACTTTGGAGGTCAGTCCTTGTGTTTGTATTGAAAATTTCGAGGTTTGACTTATTCAGTAATTGAAATAGATGTGTGAGCTTTGCTACTTTAAAGACTTAGAAACGAGCTTATTATGTTGAGTCTGCTGAAAACCAAATTTTACGGAGCAAAATCGAGATTTTTTTTTAAAGTGCCAAGGGTAGTCGCTGAAGGATCAGCGCCTGAAAATAATAATAATTCAGGGCGTCAAAGCCAGCGCACCTGTCTCCCCTAAAACTCCGCAGTAGCTAAAGTAAGCCGCGAAGCCTCAGCTTCACGGCCCATTGAACTCGCCCGTGGTTGACTTCAGTGATCGAAATGCTGCATATTGTGACAGAATTAGAGGAAAAATAGCTCTATGGAAATAATTATTGGGTTAACCAAAGAAACATCGTTTTTTATTTTAGAAAACAAAGAAAATATTTTGGGGTAACTGCTGGAATTTAATTGGGACAAGATGTTTTAGCTCATTCCCTTCAGACAGGAATTCCTAAATTAATTTAAAATTTTTAACTGGCGGAAGTAGAGTGCTGCTTCTTTACAGTAGACTTTGAGAGTATATACAGTACTTGATCATAGATTTAGGCGCTACTTAGTTCTTTTTACTGGTTGCTGCAATCCCAAGCGCTACGTCTGTTGTGTTTCATGTTTGAAGTTTGCATATGCAATACAGACGAGCCATCTTAACGACCGTAAATAATCTTTATGATAAAATTAAAAATAGCTGCGTAAAGTAAAAATGACAATAGCTTAGACCAAAATAGGTAATAGCTCAGAGTAAAACAGTAATAGCTCAAAGTAAAAATTGGAATGGCAATGAGAGCAAGAAAGCTTATATGTAGCTCAGAGAAAAACGGCAATAGCTCAGAGAAAAGAAGCTAATAGCTCAGAGCGGAAACTGTAATAGCTTAGAGCAAACACGGTAACAACTCAGAGCTTAAACAGTTACAGCTCCGGACAAATACGGTAATAGTTTAGAGCAAAATCGGCAATAGCTCAGAATTAAAATAATAATAATAGAAAGCAAAAACTGAACAGCTCAAAGAAAATACATTAATAGCTAATGGTAAAAATGGTTATAGTCCAGTGCAGAAACGGTAATATCTCAGAGAAAACACAGTAGTATCACAGAGCAATGCTGGCAATGACACAGAGTGGAAACGGCAACAGCTCAGAATAGTCCAGAGCCGGGGATTCTGCTCGCCTCTGAGAATGGGATTGTAGCTTCCGACTTCTGTCAGGGATCAGATTAGGTCAGCAGGTTTTCCCGTACATTGTAATTCATACTGGAACTAGACTGGGCTCAAAATTTGTCGGAACACAGTCAGTCAACACCTCCAAAATCTTTTGGACAAGTACTGGGAGCAGCAGCCTCCACAGCTTCAAACCCCTCCACCGTAACTCTTTAACCCCTAGTTCCTAACTGCTTTAGACCCCGCTTTGTTCCATTATCTCTCATGCCCAATCTTTTATTAACGTCTCAGAACCTTAACCGATTTGCTGCGACTGATCATATTTGTACAGTCTTCTTATTTGCTGATGTTCTTCAGTGGACGTAAGATTTTTTTTACCTGGTATAACAACAGTGCCCCGAAAGCCTTGTCTTCGGTTCCTCCGAGGGAATGGGCCGGTTGTAGGTTTATTTCTGTGTATCTGATTTAATCAAATAAACCTTAGCCTCACTATACTGTTACAAGACCTAAAATCAGTAAATAAAGGGTTGAAGCTCGACTGTATTGATAACACAGAGCTGAATCCTCAATGAAATGTAAAGCACCAAACAGGGGGGGGGGGGGCTCGGTGCTTTGCATCTCATTGAGGATTCAGCTCTGTGTTATCAATACAGTCAAGCTTCAACCCTTTATTTACTGATTTTAGGTCTTGTAACAGTATAGTGAGACTAAAGTTGATTAGATTAAATTAGATACACACACACACAAAAAAAAAATCAGAATGCTATGGACAGTAACAAGGTGCACATCTCTGTCGTATTATCGCCGCCAAAGAAGTTGAGTATTTACCGACGTTTGTCTGTCTGTCTGATTTTTGTTAGCAATATAATTGATAAAGTTATGGATGGATCTTGATGAAGTGTGTAGGAACTCTTAGAAATGGCAATAAGCTTGATCTTAACGTCCGTGGTAAAATCATAGTTTCCTTCGCTCGTCTGCCGTTTTCTCTCCTAGGAATATCGTCCACTTTTTCTTTTTTTCTTTGCTATTCCATTTGAGCTCTACGAGCTTAGAGAAAAAAAATACATATATATTTGGCATGAAAAGCATGTGCAGCCTATTGTTTACGCTACCACCTATAACGGTATTTCGGACTACTATAAAGCTTTGATTTTACAAATTTAGTTAGGCAACGGCCCCTTTGCTGTACAAAACATAAATTTTCTCCTATCTTATGCTTCAGATCCGGACAAAGAGACTAACCAAGCAAACTATCATGCCAGCAAGAAGAAAAACGACCAAGCAACCAACAAACTGTATATTAGTATTGATTATATTGTGGCATCATCATCAGTACTACAAAGAATGGTGGCCATACTGAACAATATCCCAGGGATTTAGAATGTAAGCAAAAATGATCAAAACAGCAGGACTAGTCAGTTAAGATGCTACCCTCCACATAAGCAACGTGTTTCCTCTGATAACTTAATATTTTGGCTGAGTTGCCTACAGACAGAGCTTGTGCAGATTGCTGCGTAACCCGGGGAATTAATTCCGCAGTGACGAATTAAAGTGTCTTCAGTTCGCGCACCGTAGTCGAGGCAATTTTTTAAACAAGTTTTTTAATCCAGTAATGGACTTTATTCGCGGGCTTTCGCTTTAATATTTTCCACCACGCTTTAGGCGGTAATTGCAAACTGATTTCTCCTGAGGTAACCGAAAACTTTGGCCTCCTTAGCTAGTTTGAGTTCAACTGGTGATTGACAGCCCACGGTTTCAATTCCAGGCAAGTTAACGATAAACTGGTTTGATTATATGATCAACGTGAAGCCTTTAAGGATTAAGATTGGAGGAACTGCAGCGGCCGGTGAACCTAATAAGTTTCAGTTTCCCCACAAACGCATTAACTTCTGCCCTGGTTACTTGCAGACAGGCGATATGAAAAAGGGCGATGACGGTGTGGCCGACATGGCACGAAACGGATGCGCGGGCCAAAAAGTTTCAGAACCTCAGGTTTCTAGGAATAGATAGAAAGGAATTACATTGCTAGATAGTAGCGTTATTTGGAACTGGTTAATTCTAGGCACGAATGGTGTACAGCTGCACCACATTGTGCGCAGTTGCACCGCAGCTGAAGAGAGCGCTGAGTGTGTGCACTGCAGCGCCAGAGAATCAATAGATAACGCAATGCAGACACGATAAGCCCTCGCCGCTATGTACCCAGTGCCCCTCTTTGGCGCAAAACCGGAATTCTGCTCCCGATGCGCTTTGTTTATAACTCAAAATAATTGGCCAAGCATGTTCTGCTTAAATAAATTATTTATAAATTTGGTACTTTGTGTCCCGATCATTGTTGGTACTAGTTTCTTGGGTATTGGTCTTATGATGTTTATGCATAGATAATCCAAATATAAAATTTTCTCTCAGATGTATTGGCCATTGTTATAATGTTACTGCATAGATAAGGCAAACATCAATAAGGTAACTGATGTCCAGGCAGCATTTTCAGAATATTGAAGTATAATTTGGTCCAAAACAATTCGCTCGTTTGCGACAACCTTGTCATTGCTCAAAAATTGACATTTTCAGGAGAGGCGAAAACATTTTAATATCGCCGTATTTTCTTAACTATCTCTTGAATAATAACCTTTGTCCAGCAGCCACTTTTACAGACCCAGTTATGGCGTTATTATCGCTATAGTCTGACCATTTTATGAAGGCGGCTCGGTCGTGGTCAAATTCCTCTATAGCGTTGCCAGTTCTATGAGTATATCTGATATTTTGCTCGGCCCATATCTTAGCCCCGCCCACTAACTGCATATAGAGAAATCTCAGAAATATTCATAGGATTGGCCCCACTGTAGAGGAATTTGACCACGACCAACAGCCTTATTATTATTATTAAAACTTCACGCTTGAGCTCCCACGGACATGTAATACAACCCAAATGAAGCATCTTGCAACACTGGGAAGTCCAAAGCGCTGCTAAAGGAAATCCAGCAAAAAACCATTAACAGCTGACTTAAACGCCTGCAGGCCAATACAACCAAACGTCGATGCCGGCATCAAATTCCAAACCTTAGCCGACCAGGGCACGAAGCACCGACAGAACTGATTAGTTCGACATCTGACAGCGTCCAAAGTGAAAGAGTGCGCTCCATACGCAGCACGAGTCGCTCTCCCAAAAACCTTGAGGGCAGGGAGAGAAGAATACAACCAATGCCTCTCATTA
>LQNS02278178.1:4942578-4957346 GCA_001587735.2 Parhyale hawaiensis | reverse complement strand
TGCCCCCACCTGGACCAACAAGGGGCGGCAACGAAGGTTCAGCACCGAACACTGAACCCTTTAGCTCACTCCACCATCGATGTGGATGGTCAATACTCAGCAGAGACTCCCTAGAACGCTGCCTCAGACGACGCTGTGCCTCCTCGTACACACGCCTAGCCTCGGCCCTACGATCACCATAGACCTGCCACAACGTGCGGTCTCGCGAACTTCGTTATAAAAGGGTCAGACTATAATAGAACTTGACGCGTGTTTCTGATGGCGGCAATAACTCAAAATACCCAATTTTTGAGATACGACGCCGTTATCGCAAACGTGCGAATTATGTTCTCATGCCATGCCTTGGTAAATGGTAGAGAAATCTTTTGCATAATATAGCGAGGACAGTACATCAACTATAATTTTTTTTTACTAATATACTGCTTGCTAAAATACATACATGAATTTTGTTAGAGAAATTCCTGACAATTCTTGCTATAGTAAACACATTTACAAGACAGCCTGCAACATACTTTGCAAATTACTGATTTAAACACTTTGAAAACATACTATTGTTGCTATACACACTCTAGTGATGTAACGAAGACCAATTTCCACGAGTGTACACTAACGGTATTCCAGTGGCCACAGCCCAAGTGCCATCCTTGGAACAGGATGGAACAAGTTCTGGCAGGACTTCTTATTTTTCTACGCAGCATCTGTTGAGTGCCTGTCCTTGGCAAGGCTCCCAGCAGGCATTGTGCTTCTATGTGCAGCTCTGTTTGGATAGTCGAACATGGTACAGCATTGTAGTAAACGCTGTTACATTTTTATCTTTATATCAGTGTGCCCGCTTTCTGTCTGGCTTGAACGATTTGCATAAACCGAGGCTATATGATTTAATATTGTGGGAAAAACTGTGAAAATTGTTTATTGTTTACTCGAAAACCAATAGTATAGATTTTTATTTTAATTTTTGACAGCAAAGGAAGTAAGATGGTAATGCTTTACCGACTAAGAGTTGGCCTCGTTCACTTTATCCGAAATTTTGAATTAAAAAAAATCAAGCCAGCGGGTGTAATGTTTTGTTCATATCAGACTTATAACAACAAACAGAAACAATTCCTGACTAGATATAGATACTAATTCGTTACCGTCGTAGTTTACTGCTGGGTACATTTGTGTTCCATATAAGTCTGCTTCTGAATCTCATAAACTAACTCTGAATCACTATTCAGAATTTGTCTTCTCTCCCTCCCCCACCGAGTGTATTCGATTTACCAGGTCACGTGAGGGTTGTCCAAGCAAGTAATATCGGAATTCTGATTGGCATCATGGAAATTTCTATAATGCTTGGATAGTAGATCATATCCGCTAACAAGATGCTTTAGTTTATGACTTAATGAGTCTATGAATTCCAACAAACTTAACTAATTCTAAAACCGAAATAAGATTAAGATGACGTCGTATTGGTGATAATAAAACTTGCCTCTTCTTGGATACTTGAAAGTTATTGCCATGTAACTCTCTTTCCAAATTCTATCCAATATTGTCTAGCAGAAGTGTCTCAGCCTGAGACAGTTTCATCGAAATCAGCTAATCTTATTAGCTTCATCTCTTTTTACCCTTTATTGATGAGCGCTAGTTTCGCAGATAGACAGCTCCAGTAGTTTGCCATGGAAATGAAGACATGTTTGGCTAGCAGAAAGGACTGAACCCCTTATAAAGCAAAAGATGCCATATAGATACAATAATGTATTGCAAAGCAAGGAGTAATTCTCCTGCATCTGAGAATAACCACAGAGTTCTTGGGGAAATCCACTGCCCACCGCATAGCACCGCCTACGATGCACTGACACACGGACACAGACTAAAGCTGTCGCCCATACAAGCTCGCTTATACTTCGCCACAACAGGCTGTCATCAGCGAGTAACGAAGAGGTGCAGAGAAAAACTTGTTTGGACAGAAATGGTGGCCATGTGTAAGAGGACTTCGAGGAAAAAGAAACTCGGAGAGCGGCGCCTGATTCGTTAGTAGTGCGTGAGAGAGGGAGGCCAGCCACTGATGACACGACCTCGGGTCAGTGTGACCTGTGCTGTCGTGGAGGGAAGTTGTTGTATGACGCTGTGTCCCAGGCATCAATGAAACTTCCCCCAATGAAACTATTCGCAATTGTGACCTATTTTGAGACATAATATAGCAAATGCAGAAAAGAAATAGCTCTAGCGATTAGCTTATTGGATTCGAGGGAACAGTTTGGAAATAGTAGCAGCTATCGATTAAAAAGGAAGAACTATCATCATAGGGAATTCCAAAGTCCAGGTTTCCTTCCTGAGATCTCCGCATACACTTCGCCCAATATTTGCTGGACATGTTATCTGTGAGCTATCGAGCTGATTAAGTTCGTCATGGTTATATACCTAAAAACTAGTCCTATATATCGCGATTATGTTGATACTGCTACGGCATATTTATTAGCGTCTTGTTCTTCTACTTTAGTTCAAAAGTCAAATTATTTTAAAAGAATATAACAGTGCACTTTCTGCATGTATCTATACACATGGATGGTGATGAGCAGCTGAAATATGGCAGAAAATGAAACCGTTCCTGATGAGTCATCTGCGAAGTGTTTTCCTGAGGGAAAGATCTTCTGCCACTGTGATGCCTATTACTTTTCAAGTATTTGCTGTTCTTGTTGACAGGTATAAAATGAAGGAAAACTACAATAATTTTGTTTACAGCAGACTTACGAAATCAATTATAAGGTTATCTATTTGTGATTTCTGAAAGAATTTTAGATTTTTTTAAAGTAGCTTATTACCGGTACCTTCGCCAAGGAGGTTATGTTTTGTCATTGTTGTTTGTCTATTTGTTTGTCTGTCACCAAGATTACTCTAAGTATTATGAACGGATCTTAAAGGCATGTTAACAGTAACAGATAATTAACTTTCGGTGAAAAGCCGTTAATCTCTTAGTTTGTTTGTCTGCCTATTTTTCTTAATACCATAACGCAAAAAGAATGGATTTTCATGAAATTTTCGTGAGTTGTTAGTTGTATATATATATATATATATATATATATTACGAAGAGCAAATGGTCAAATTTTCGTGATGATCTGTTTGTTCGTTCGTTTGTTTGTCGCTGTGTTTGATGCTATGCTTGTTAGCACAATAACTAAAAAAGTTATGGATGGAGTTTTATGAAATTTTCAGGAATTGTTAGTAATGCTAAAAGACATAAGTCGAAAAGTGATGAACGGATCTTGAAGAAAATTACGGAAACAGTTAATACTCTCAAAAAGCACAAATGATGGTAAGATCTTGGTTTTGACACAAAGAAAATAATGGCTTCAGAACCAAATTGAAGATTTCGTTACCGTTGCCTTGCTTTACGGAGGTACGCGCTTGCAGAGTGCTCTGCATGGTACTATGCTTCGTTCATCATCGCAGAAAGATGGAAGTACTTAAATAATTATGTTTTGTACGTGTAGTTAATTAGTAGAAAGTATAAAACGGCTAAATTTTCTGAAACGTTGCCATAGATGAAGTTAATAGTAGCTGGCCACAGCATTGTCTCGATGTGGTCACATTCGTGATTAGTTTAGCAAAAAAAGTGCAACTAAATGAAAAGAAACTAATATTGTTTGAAAGTTTTTACTATTAGATTAGATTAGATAGGCGGCAGTAGACGAACCTATAGGCCCATTCCTAAAAAGACACCGGAACTTACGCCCCGGCCCTCTATGAGCTATTGCCATTATGTTAGTAGGATGTAGAGAACGAGAGAAGTTAATGTGAGCTATGGCTCCGTCTCACAGTGTTGGCTTCACGTACGTGTGGCAGGGCTTGCAGCATGTCATTACGGCAGTGCACGTAACCCTATATACCCAGTGCTGGCTGGAAGCAAGCGTTCAGAAAGATATGTCACATTAGAGTCATTTCTTGATATTTATTTCAAGTTTGTGAGTATTTTGGTGAACGTTTTGGTTTCCCACACGTCCAAATGATAATAATTTTGGCAAAATTATGCTGCCTACAATATTTTGTGGTTTCTTTGTAGAAAATTTTTACCCCAAAATAGAAGTTATGTATAGGGATATGAATTCTTGAGCGTTCGCTAGTCCCTCTGATTGGCTACGCATATAGTAAAATCAAGCATTGTAATAAGACCATTGCGCATTTATCTGCTGCTTTACTTGTTTATTTTGTTATCGGTCTATTTTATTTGTGACTCTTTATTGAAAAATATTATTCCAAGGCTGCAAAGCTGAGTGGAATTTTTTTATCGAAGTCCCTGGCGTGGTATCTTTATAAGGACCCCAACTGTATGATGGATTCGGCTGGGACACAGGTATTGCTAGACGACAGTTAATGGCCAAATAATTTTTTTCTGTATGCTGACAGCACGGCGGAAGAGTGAGTGAATGCGCTCTTTTGCTGAATCGTAACAGACGCATTCATTGCTATTAACTTTGAAATGAAAGATGAAGCAGGCGGTGAAGTGGGGCTTCTTTGGCTAAATGACCAGTACGATCATGAACAGTGAAGCGCTGTCAATACAATGTTTTCGCCGTCATATTTTAGACGGCGTAATATTCTGGTTAACGCTAATTTATAGGGGGACGAGCTACCCGCACCACCATCAAATACTGCAGTAATAGAGCACTTTAACGTAGCTTCGTTTACTCTAATATTTTTCGTTGTTCTTTCTTCAAAAATATTTTCTTTGTCTTGCTTTGATCTACTCAATTTGTGGGCATCCTGAACTCATAAAATTATATTCCAGTGGGAAGTAAAATTTAGCGTCTACGCTACTGCGTACATGTACTTCGGTCGTTCTAAGTCATTTTTTGTCGATTCAAAAATTCAGTACGGAAACAACCCTTTGGCCTCTCAGAAGATAAATTTTCCCTATCTAATGCTTTACATTTGCAATCGACGGACAAGTTATGTTTTAATATGTTGTGGGATTTTGACTCTTATGTGTTGCAATAATTACCTCCACCTAGGAGGTTACGTTTCTGTAGGCGTTTGTCGGTCTATTTGTGTGTTTGTCTCTCTGTCTGTCACCAAGATAATGCGAAAAGTTACGAACGGATTTCCATAATATTTACAGGGATTGTTATGCATGTTAGGAGGAACAGATGACAATTTTTTGTGAAGATCTATTTAACCGTTCGTTTATTTTCCTGTTTTTTTTCTTGGCAATATAATTCAAAAAGTTCCAAGCGGATATTCAAGAAATTTACATGATACGTTTGGAATGTTACAAAGTCTAAACAACCAATTTTTTGTGATGATCTGTTTGTCCATTTGCCAGTTTGTCTCTGTGTTTGATTTTACTTCTGTCAGTAACATCATCCAAAACGTTAGGAGCGGATCGTCGTGAAAGTTACAGACGCTGTTAGAAATGTTAAAAGGTACAAATGATAAAATTTTGGTGATGATCTGTTATTCTGCTTGTGTATTTAACTATATATTTGTCTTAGTGTTTGTCAGAGCATAACTGGAAAAGTTATGGATGAATCTCCAAGAAAATTCTAAAAAGTGCTTGGAATGTTGCGAGGAACAATTGATCAAATTTTGATAATGATCAGAAAGAAATCCTGGCATTTTTTAGGACAAATTTGAATATTTTCGTTAACATTGCGTTGCTTGGCGGAGATATGCACTATCACTATGCTTCTCTATTTGCTTGTGTACACCTCACATATCCAAGATATTTTTTCGCTCCAGTTGAACTCAGGATAGTTCTGAGTCTCCTGTAATGTTTTAGGCGATAAATTTACGTATTAATAATTGCAAGCTGACTGCTAAAAATTTATTGAGTTTCAGTTTGAGTTATTTTTAAGAACCAACAGTGAGTGTTAAAAGTGGATAGTGCGGCGTTGATCTATTCATAATGTTAGTACAAACTATGCCAGGCGATATTCAGCCATTGCTGAACGTTCCAATTTCCGTCGACTTTGCGCTTTAATGGCGAAGATTGGGAAGTGGCATCATAAATTTAGGGACTTTCTAGTTTCAAACAGTAGGTACTAGTCTATCAAAAGTTGCTACCAAGCTGTTCTAAAAGGGAAGTAAAAAGTCTACAAGGTGCTGATAGATGAAATACGAACACGTACTCATGCAATACGGGCGCGGCCACCCCGTGGCACCCCGGTGTGCCACTCTGGCCTCCAATCAATACCAGCGTACTTGTTCGCCTGGCCCTCCCCCCCCCCCACCCTCCTAGTCTGCTCCACGTACTATTCATGGAGCTACGCACGCCATTGCACTGCCGTCTGCGCAGCTAACCGCTGTCTTTACCTGTAATTACGACTGGGGCAGGCGATAGCAATGAAGTGTTGGCATTAGAGAAAGTTAGCTTCTTCAAATGATACGACTTAGTAAAAATTATATGCCTTGGAGTTGCGTCGTCCACCGATGAGAGTTGAACAGTACGCATCTCTGATGCATGCTGTGATGTATTTGTTAAATTATTTCTGCTCAACATCCATCCGAGAATTTGCTTAATCCCTATATAATAGAGCGCTTCATGTATTTATTCCGTGTCCGCTCTTAAGGAAACAGATAGGAAAATATAGGCCAGGTTGCAGATTTTGTAATTAAACTACTTTTTCATAGAGATCGATGACCAGGTTGCAGAAAATGGCGCAAGTGGGACCCTTATTCCTTCACCTGAAAGCACTTCTTGCTTGAATCACTTCATGAAATGGGCACATTATGTACGCAGCTTCTGGAGTCCGATTGCATGACTTTTTCTCTCAGGTCGCGACGTATAAATTCTGCAGATGATTAACGGAACGCTCGCGAGAGTATGATTTTTCACGTGCATAGACATTAATTTTTGTCTAGCTTACTGTCTTTCTCTGAAGGAGCAGATTTTGCTTCATAGGCCAAAATTTCAGCTCTTCAATGAAGAAGATATTTGAGTTTGTATGACAGTATCATAGCTACGGTGCTCTCACATTGCATATAAGCTGACTGGAGTAGCATTCAAGTTTATTGCAGTGATTTTCTGAATATTTCACTTTTGAATCTGCCTTTCACAAAGAAGATGCGCGTTTAATTAAAAGGATAGTGAACGTAGAAAAAGAACGAGACTACAACAATCCCAAGAACGAAGACGTGCTACCGTTGGAGGGAGATGAAGCGTCTTTGCGATACAGTGTCAGGAAAAAAATGAAGCAGAAAGATTACAGAAGGGAATAAGAGCTGCTGATAAGCGTGAGTGGGAAAATGTAGAAATGGAAAGTCAGAGAAGAGGGGACCCAAGGATGAGAGCACGACAAAGAATTAATGAAGAAGAAAATCAGAGAAGAGAAGATTCAGCTCCGGCTTATATTAAGCAAAAATATCGATTATTTTTTCACGCACGGGTCCACTAGTGACTGAATAAATGAAGCCTGACTGCCAGTACACGCATAAAAGCATAAGGAAGTGCACTCGGTGCGCATCATTAATAGCACGGCAGACGTACGTACCACAGACAAAAGCAAGCCTGCTTCAGCAGAGATTAACTCTGTTACTCTTCATTGGGAAGACAGTGAAGTAGCTTCATAAATTTTGGGACCCTCAATGTTTTTTTTTTACAAATTTATTTACTTTGGACGGCATCAGCAGTTAGAAAGCAGATTTATGTAGCAGTAAACAGATGCCTACCTGTCCTGTTCAAACATTCACAACAATAACAATGTTTAGAGGCTTAATTAGTCCTGTGCCAGACTCGGGAGCCGCTGGCAGTTTAACGCATCACATGCAAATTAAAAATTAGTTTCTCTGGAAATTGCGCTAGTTTCAATAGAACTAAGTGGTTAATGGGCTTAGAGATGCGCCATGTGAGGGTTGATTTCAAATACTAGGGTAAGACGCATACGACATCCGATCTTTGCGCGGACAAATATGAATTAGTTGTTTATTTAGTTTGCTCATGGTTTGTGACCTATTCATAATCTCAGTAAGACTTTATGTTACGTAATTTCTGCACCTGTATCATACATGGAGAATAATTCCGAGTTGTTTATGTCCACATGTAGTTTGTACATCACGAAGCATGCTCTAAGATAGAAAGAATTTGAAACCTTAACGTAGTAGCGAAGTAAAATTTGTTGCTTTACTAAACTTAAAATCTATGTATTGGAAAAGTTAGAAGTTCCTCTTCATGCAGTTGAAGCAAAGGACATCTCGGCAGTATCTCATGTACAAACAACAAGAAATGAATATTCAACTGAATCAATTTACAATAAGAAGTTTCGTAGAGGAAACATGATTATTTGAGTTGGGGATTGCTCATGAATAAAGATTGATTCTGAGAGTTTTAACTCGAATTGAAAACAAAATATAAATATTTCGAAGTTATAAATTTTAATTCTATGGCCAACATCAAGAAAGTGAAAAAAATTGCTATTACAAATTGCGGTTTGTCAGCGGTTTGTTGTTGATATTACAATTACCAGCCTGGGCAACATTCAGCTAGCTGTAATAACAAAATTTCGATTATATTGACAAAATCATACTTTGAAATACTAATATCTTATCCTCAATTTGATCTAAAATTATTAGAATCAGTCTTCATTCATGAGCAATCCCAACTCCTAGTGATCCTGCTTACTCTAAGGAACTTATTAGTTTAAATAAACTGATTCATTTCCAATTTTTTTTTTGTTTCTCTATACAGGATACTTCCAAAGAGTTTCTCTCAGCATAGAATGGATACAACGATTCGTTTATTTCCATATCACAGCTTTATATGCTATAAGTTGCCTCTGCACACCTAAAACAAATAGCGATATATTCGGCAGACCAAACTCGCAAATAGTTGCCAAGTGAACGAGGGTTTCGCTAATTTTTTTTTTTTGCCGTCATTTCATGATGGTGTGGGCCATTAGTTTTAGTATGTCAGATCGTGACAAAAGTTCCGATCACTTTTTGAGAAGCCGCTTCCAATACTATTGTGCCAGTTAACTATGTTCTATATGTTGAAGCGAACACGCCTATATTCAAGTTTTTCGAAGGACATTGAGCCTCCATAGCTAAGACTTATATTCCTATGGACTGATACAGCACAGTTTATGCAGAGGTCGGCATCTCCGATTATGTTCCGATGGCAAAGCCATCGCTCCATCGGCATCGGAACCAGAAATCACCAATTTTCATAGACGAAGACCTACGATGAAATAACTGTCGGCGGTGGCCATCGTAGGGTGTCACAATCGGCGATGGACCATCGCATTAACACATTTTAAAAATGCAAGCATATCAGACCACAAACATCGAAATAAAAGCAGCATCTCTCATAACCTCGGCTTGTGTGCTATTTTCAAACCAGTAATACTATTCCTAGCTGATAAAAGGTGCGAAATGTAAGGCCCAGGGCCAGGATGCACTAAACGATCGTGACGTTAAGGAGAAATTTCTTCCTTAAACTGCTTAAATAGCTTTTCCCTGAAGACAACTTAAGTCCACCAAATCTCCATTGCATAAAGCAATTTCAAAGGCACTCATCCTCTATTTAGGTTCTTCAGCGTCGAAATACTTAAACTCCTCCTTCGTCTGACATCGACCAATCACATACCCCATTACAAGCAGAGATGGAATGCGAAAATAAAGCGCTGACGACCGGCAGATTTCTTCCGTTCCTGCATGCCGTGACTGGAGTAAGTGTCATATTTTGTGGTTTTAGACGCCTTACAACACATTTTAGTTTAAAAACAGATGAGATAATAAAAAAAACATTGTAGCCTATATGTAAAGATAGAATTGATTCTTTAGCTATGCGCAAGCTTTAAACCGAATGCAGGTTGCAGAATGGAGCACCGTATATTCAACGTTGTGTTTGGAAGGGCGCTAAAAAAGCACATGATTAAATGAGAAATCTAATTGAAAAGGCGATTGGGACTCTTGAACAGTCTTTTGTTCCCGTACCTATCCACTACTAAGTGTCCGAAGATTTTCTTCTTCCTTTTCTGGTATTGTACCACATGTTCTGTGGACCGAAACAGTAGTGAAAATATCAGCCTAAGTAAAAGTTCCGCTACTCGCTATGGCGTTGGGTGTTTTTTTTTTCAAAGAGCTGTGCACTTTTATATTATTATTTTTAAGCACGCGACGAAAGTCAGAACGTTCCATACTATCTAGGAATATAAAAGATTATAGGGTAAAATCAGTTTCATTCGCACCCCAAAGTGTTCGACAATACCCAACAGAGATGGATAGCCTACGGCTTTGAAGCTCCTGAAACGTTGCCAGGCAAGAAAATTTCTGCCGGTTGAGCGCTTGGGTGAACAAGACTAAGAGAATATTTTTAAGCGATACTTTTGTAAAAATACTTGAAGAATGTTAATATTGTATAAAATGGACCAAATATGCACTCGTTATATGTTTCTTCGTCGATGTTTTGGTTCTGCAGCTGGTTCTTTCTTTCATTTAAGGGTAGTCCTAGCACCCTTAACTTAGGTAAAAAATAAAGGAAAATCTCTTTTGGCGGGAAAGCGAAAATCGCTTGTGCATGTGCCCGTAACTCACAAAGTGCATTTTTCTAAGTTTAAGGGAAAATCTGTGAGCTGCATAAATACACTTAGTGAAGTTTCGTACGTCCGGGCCCAGGGCCGGGATGGTCAAAATGATTGTGACGCTAGATAGAGATTTCTTCCTTAAACTGCTTAAATGACCCTTTCCTGAAGACAACTTAAGTCCCCACATCTCTAATGGATAAAGCAATTTCAATGGCACTTATCTTCTATTTAGGATCGTCTGCGTATAAATGATCAAACTCCTCCTTTCTCAGATATCAACCAATCATAGCGCTCCATACATGAGAAAATTTACGCGAAATTAAAACACCGAGGAGTTAGCTGATTGCTTCTATTGCCGGTTTGTCTTCTCCGCAGACAAGTTTCGTTGCTTATGAAACCTTACGACGCATTGTACATCAACGAACGATGAGATAATGAATAAAAAATCAATTTAAATATAGAGACAGTTTCTTTACATCGATTCTTTAGCAAAATGATAGCTGCAAATGAATGTTGGGCTTCTGAGGCCGGCTGCCCGCATACAACTTTCGTTGCCGCTAGCAGCATAGAAGCAACTCAGCTGATGGCCGTGGCCGTGACTTCAGCATGACGTCTTTGAACATCGTGCTCCAATTCTTAAAATATCAATCGTTGTGGACATAAACAGCTCATAGTTAGGAGCGATCGTTGAAAGTTCAACATTGCCACTCGCTATGGTGTAAAAATTGCAGTAGCGACAGAAACATTCGAAAATTTGTTTTATGCAGGTAAACTTTGCGCAAGCTGAAGCCGTGCCGTAGCTACGTAAACGGATTAGTTGAGTTGCCTCTAAGCTGCTAGCGGCAACAAAAGTAGTTAGTGGGCAGCCGGCCTAACAGTTGTCGGGAATGGAGTTCATATACATACTTGTACGGCTGTGTTTACGCAAAAATTCGAACAGTTTACTCGAGAAAGTTAATTGAATAGATAGTAAAGACTATTAAACATTTTTTTCCGGTATGCAGTGCAAAATTTCTGACGATGTTGGTTTTCAGCTGCTCTATGTCATCCAAAAGTTTTATGAAAATGTCTACCTAATCGTTTCGCTCCTCCGTGCACTGTTAGCATCGCTCCTAGAAGCTGCGCAGTGAAGTTTTCTAATATTTCCAAGCAAGCAGGGAAAGTTCGGACACGTCGTACTACTTTGTGAAATCTTATGATTGTTGTGTAAAATCAGTTTCATTTGCAGCATAAAACATTGAGCAAATTCGCCAAAATTAGAAATTACACCAAGGAAGTTCGCAGGAACTGCCGGAGCCCGGAGGCAAGTTGCCAGAGGTTTGAAGAAAATATCAACTCAAATTGAGCGTTTAGATAAACAAAGCTACAAGGTGATTTTTTGGGGAAATTTTTGTGAAAATACTTAGAAAACATTAATATTATTATAATATAATATGGTCCTACCACTCTTATCTTAAGGGAAAAATAACGAAAAATCTCCTTTGGCGGAAAAACGAAAAGAGTTTGTGCCTATTCCCTGGAGCTCGAAAAGTACATTTTTCTGAAGTTAAGGGAAAATCTGTAAGCTAAATACACTTAGTGAAGTTTTATGCATCCCGACCCAGGTTATTAATTGACATTGTTAGATCTGGGAAATGCATTAAAATAAACTTTGTAACTCCCTCTTTGTTTTAATGTTATTAAAAAATGAATGCTTCAAACTCGTAAGGCTGTTTTTTGTAGTTTTAGCCTTATTTCATTATTTCATCGGTATCGGAAGTACAACCGATGACGCTGCCCATCGTATGCCATCGCCGATGGGATGTTCAGTCATGTCATCGGACCAGTTCTTCCTCATAACACAGTCTGCGGTGCAGAAAATGGCTATCGCCGATTGTTTGATCCGATTTCCATCGGACCATCGCTATCGCCGATGGATTTTTCCGGTGTTTCATCGGAACGGTGTAGTTTGTTACGATGGTCTACTGACCATCGTCCTCGTATAATCGGTGATGGCTATCTTGCCAGGCTCTGAGTTGTTGCACTGTTCATGTTTTTTTTTTCTGTGAGCACTTGAATGTGAAAGCGAAAGTGCCAGCCGCCAAAAATAGTCATAGGATAAAGTAGGGATGAAATAGCGTGCTGAAACAGCATAAGTCTTCCAGAGTTCGGCGAAAAAATTAAACTTCTTGAAATTTCATCCCTAGCAAGAATATTTTATGGTGTTAGAAAATGTTATTATTTTATTTGTACTTTAAATCGCAGCAATAAATTCATGCTGCAATCACCCAGTTATATTTTTATATAAAACTCTGACAGTGGTATGTAGCTGCAATTTAATAGAAAATGCACTAAAAGTTGGATTTATATCACTGTCACAACTTTCGTGACTACCTGATACAATAAAAGACAGTCTTGTTAATTTGCTTGTATGTAAAAAAAAAACGATTTGAAGGAATAGATTGATGGCAATATATCTGTGACAGGGCAGCAAGCCGTTACCTTACAAAATTCTTAAAATAAAAGATTTGAAAGCTACTAAAGTACTTCAACGTGGTAGCATAGATGCTAGATTGTACTTCATTCCCAGTGAGAATACTTTTTTTGAGTTCATCATGTACGATTTGAGGAGATCAGCGAAGGAAAATGGGAGAAAGATTCCTGAGAACAGAGTAACGAAGAAGGGCGGTGGAAACTGGGCTTCTTAGAAATAACTATTTTCTATCGTCATCTGACGACAGCGCCGCCTACTAGTGTATAAATATTTATCATTTCTGCATTTAATTTCAATATGTTCTCTTCAATAATTATGTTACAGCCTGTGGGAGACTTTACATTGCATTTTCTTTTGTACGTCAGTCGTTATCGGTTCAGATATCTTTCAAGGAAATAAAGACTCTCGTATTTGAACCGTGTTCCGCATTGTGTAAAATGGAAATTGAATGAGACCGTGTTGGTGTCCAGTGGCTGCGCACCGAGTACCCTGGGGCCTCAGGGGTGGCGCCGCAGATCCAGACAAAACCAGCTACCTCCTGGAAAATTATGGAAGGCATCAGCGTAACAGGGGGATGGGTGCTGAAAAGTTCTTGTCTTTGGGTTGAAAATAAATGGAAGTGGATTAGATTAGCCTTCAACTTTAAAAAAGTGTACTGTATTACCTACAAGTTTTTTCATAGATGGAAATTTCATAAAAATTTCTTTCAGCTGGCAAGTGCGGTTGCTGAAACTGCACAGATTGTCTAGGAAGGTCAGTCAGTCTGTCATTTTCTGCTGAGCTGCAAGGCAGCCAACCGAACATTAAGCAGAGGCGCTTGACGTCGTCCTTGAAAGCGCATTTGCTCCGTCTGGTATCGAACCAGCGAACGATTCTGGAGGCGGTGTCTGATTTACTCTTGCTCAAACAGTGCGTCAATTTAATGTTCCACGAAACACTTATTTCGTATATATATATACATCGTAGAAAATTGTAGTGATTTTCCTCCCATGACAGTTAAACCACACATTTGTTTATTTTTTAATTTTTGTGTTCTAAGCGTAGTGACCCTTGCAGCTGCTCAATTACAGGAATATTCCATTACAGGGAATTCTTAATTTTTGGAATAAGAATTCGAACCAAGGGCATACCGTTTGTGTTATAAGCATGTAACAAAAACAGGGAACGCGCGTTTTTAAGCTGTCAATATTAGAAATGGAATAACGTTGTGCTGCAGGTGGAAAGAGTACAAGGGGTAACACTGCAGCTTACTTTGGCTTTCGCTGTGTCCTCCCACCTATATATGCTAAGTGCAGTGCAGCTGCCGCACTCCCCGACATGCATTAAGGCCCGAAGGGTGCCATGTAAACACACTGTCCATAAACCTCTCATAACAAACATATGGCTGCTATTTCGGGTGCTCCACAAGCTTCAGAGACACCGGTAATGTCAAGTCTTTGTTGACCGTCTCAAGCTGTGACACCCGCGCCACGACCCTTGTTTAGGCGCCGTGCAATAGGCTTGGCTTGGCAGGGTCACTCACGGACGTAACGCCTCGGCCTCTAGGATGTGATATCAATTGTAGAGACTGCAAAAGAGGCTTCCTTGTGACAAGGAAGTTCGCTGATTTGATGCTTAGAAGGCGTCCAGGTCTTTGAAAAACAGAGCTCGTACAGCAAAGAACACCGTCAGACGACAACCTCGCACACATTGCAGTAGACTTGATAGTAAGTACAGTGTAATCATTACAGGTGACTTCAACTTTCCATTCCTAAAATGGCTACATCCAGACGTGCCCGATGAAACGGGTAGTTTTATT
>LQNS02278178.1:4917916-4940116 GCA_001587735.2 Parhyale hawaiensis | reverse complement strand
GGCTCTCTCTTTGGTCGCAAATTGCGGCACCACAGAAGACACCCAGCAGAGTGACTCCACACACGTGGGGTGACGTGAACAACGTCACCTGGACTTCTTCCGAAGACTCTCAAGGTAAGGTATGCAGTGAATCCCACCCTGGTCGACGGTGGACCAGCTGTGGCAGTGCAAACGCATATAGAAGACAGTTTCCGAGAAGGTCGAAATTGAGAGCTTCATAGCGATCAAACGGTATCATCCATCGACTGACATCATAAAAATTTGGGCTTTTCATGCCTTTAGATCATTATTATTATTATTATTATTATTAAAACTTCACACCCGGGCTCCCACGGACAGGTAATACAACCCAAATGAAGCACTTGCAACACCGGGAAGCCCAATACGCTGCTAAAGGAAATCCAGCAAAAAACCATTAACAGCAGACTTAAAAGCCTGCAGGCCAACACGACCAAAAGCCGATGCAGNGCCGACCAGGGCACGAAGCACCGACAGAACTGATTAGTTCGACATCTGACAGCCTCCAAAGTGAAAGAGTGCGCTCCGCACGCAGCACGAGTCTCTCTCCCAAAAACCTTGAGTACTGAAGCAACCAAAAATTAGCATAAGTGGGAAGAACCATAGACTAGCGTTATTACGCATCTTCAGAATGTAATATTAGGACGATGGCTCCTACTGGGCTTTGTGACAGGGGTTGTTAGGCTTCAGTGACTAGATGTGGGTAATTACAGCCACAAGAGTAAAAAGGGTTTGAGGCCACAAGTTTGTGACCTCCGGCCGTTTCACTTTGCGGCGAAGGTGCAATTGGTCAAAAATGTCCCGTTTGTAGACTTTTTCTCGCGCCAAGGAAGTTCATTGATTAAATTCTCTACAGCACAGTTTAAAATGGATTTAAATTGGCGGCTTCTCACAAAGCCTTTGACTGTACGAATGAAACCATTATAATGTACATAAATATCAAGGGTTTTATTTTTTATAGGGCTTCCCTAAGGAGAGAAAGTTTTCTATATATATCTTAGCGTAGACCAAAATGGGATTGACCTTCCAACATCGCTATGTATTCACTTCCTGGTCGTGATGTAAAAGATTTTAGTTTCTTTTGCATCGGTTGTAGAGGCTGTGACACTTTAAGCGCCATTGCTTGACAGGGTGAGGGCAAGTTAAGCTTTATATTGTCCTGAAGTTTCAACAAAATCTCATGTTCATCACTTTAAATCGTGTTGCAAGGACTTAGTGCAAACCCGGTTACGTTGCAAACGGTCGGGAACTCCATTATGTAGAGAGGGATCGAGTTTCTGCCGTCATAAGATGGGCGAACTCAGTAATCGTATTAAGACGATCATTAGATTTGTTAAAATGTTAACAGTTGCGTCAATTTGCTTAAAGTTTCACCCGTATAAGTTCGGGTGTCTCTTAAAATTTGGAAAGAATGAAAGCTCAGAAAGCTGTACACTCTTCTGCTGTTCAAAATAACAGTGCAGCATGTGGACGTTGAGTACTACATAGGTTGGCCATTCAGACATTGCGTGCTGTATTCCAGTATGTTTAACATCGTCGGGGGGGGGGGGGGGGGGCATAAGCTATATCGAGCTAGCTGGCTGCTGAGCAGCAGCTGGTACTTAACTGTACAATTCCAGACCAATATGCATGCAGTTTTTAGAAACTCGAAGGAACAGTCAACTTTAAAATCCGATAACAGATAAATTTTGGGTAATTTGCTCATTCTTGCTTATACTAATCATAGCAGCTCTACAGGGTCTTAAATACCTTTATGAGATGCATGTGAATAGAGTTACGTGATATGTAGTTACGTTATATGCAGTTTCTTTGCTTTTGCAAACCGTCCTATCAAGTGGTGTGGGTTGAGGCACCACTTCAACGTAATTAAACAATTGCATGGATATATCTCGATATTTGTAAGGCGGTTTGGAAGCCTGTATAACAAGCATAACGCTAACTGTAATCTCTGTGGCCAAAATAAGTTACATCAAGACACGTACCGCTTTCACAAAATACATTTCATTTGCAATTTAAGGGGCAAATGACATAGATCCAAGTAGTCGTTTGGTCCGCTATGTGAGTCTCAGACTAATGGTGGGTCGCAGCAAGACTTCGCACTTTTATGCTGCCTCGCACTGAAATTAGATGTAATTTTTGTCGCTCCAATTCCCCCGCGGAGTCGCGCAGTATCGAGTTGCTCAAGCAGTTAGTTTTTAGTTTAGGTGCTGGAAAGTTTGTAGGATGGTGAACATGACTGAAACTGGTTGGAACTAGAACGCCTCGGTGGCGTAAGACCATCACCCGCGTTAGGGGCAAATTCAACGAATGCGGCGCAGCCGCATTCTTTCCAATAGTAACATAGGAAAAAAATAGAACGCCCAGTTTTCCAGACGATCTGCTGTGGTGGAAACAAATTCGCACCGGGGGAGAAAATTCAACGCCGTCATTCTTTACGGTCAGTTAGGTGTAGTTTTTTGACATGGGTCACATCTAGATCAACCCACCAAACTCCCTACAAAAAGTATGAAGATTGCTCAACTCCTCCCACCACTTATTGGGTGGACAGACACATATACAAATATATATCTATATTTATATACTTACCTAAATCTTCAACGAAAACGTTATCACCTCTCTCACTTTGTTTGCGGTTGATAATAACTTGGAAAAAATGTTCAGAGAACGAAATCTTTGAAGTGAATGGATTGCTATAAGGACTACACTGAAAAAGCCGGCTGGTAGTTTTTCCTTTAGGAAGTTTGGGTTAGTGATAAATAATGAACTCGCAGAAATAGCGCTTACGACACAGCGGGAATCATAGTGAGTTAAAGTCTAAGGTACAGTATTACTATAAATTCCACTTCTATGAATTTTAGTATTAATCCGGCGAAGAAATGAATATCAATTGGGAACATTAGAAATATCCTTATTTGGACCAGAAACTCATGTTAAGCTAAACGATTGTGGGTTAAACAAGTACATTGGGAATTTGGGGGGGGGGCGATCAATGATGTGGTCATTTAAGATTTTATCTCCAGCCGGGCAGAGCAGCTGGTACAGCTAACGCCTAACCTACTTACGATGGAGTTTGTCGACATATCCTGAATAAGCTTATTAACTGCATATTTGCTCAATGAATAATGAAAGCCATATATCTGGGTATCAGTAATGAATATCTCATATGAATGCTATATAAAAGATAAAAATTTATTGCGTGATTCTTACAAATAAAGTTGGTCATTATCACCCTCGAACGAAGTGAGAGAGGTGATAATGTTTTCCTTTAAGATTTAAGTATATATATATTTGTATATTTATCTGTCCCCCAATAAGTGGTCGAAGGAGTTGAGCAATCTTCATAACTTTTGTAGGGAGTTAGGTAGGTTGACCTAGATGTGACCCATGCCAAAAAACAGACCTGGCTGACCATTAAAAATGACGACGATAAATTTCCTCCACCGGGCAAATTTGCCTTTACTGCTGCAGATCGTCTGGAGCACGGGGCGTTTTATTTTTTATGTTATTATCGAAGAGGGATTGTGTGGGCCTCAGGGATTAGAGCTGTGCCCTAGCCTCGTTCTTCAAAAATTACTTCGTTGAGTTTGCCCCACTGTGGGTGATGGTCTTATGCCACAAGCCGTTCTAGTTTGATCTAATTTAAAATTTGTATTATAGCCTTGCTAAGTAATTAAAAAATTGGCATGAGTATTGGTTTTCTGTCGGACAGTTTGCTGTGTAACTACGCGTTAATCGGACCACACTAAAACTATTATATAGTGCAAACTGCACTGCCCATGCATGGATGTACCAGTTATTAGGTAATACATGAGAAAGGAAAAACTTCTCGCGGTCAATTTATCAAAGGTAAATTCATCGCGCGTAAGTTTATCGAATACCAAATCATAGAATGATATATTCACCGAGTGGAAAATTCACTGCATTGTAAATTCATCGAATAAAATTCATAGAATAGTAAATTCATACAATGGCAAATTCGTCGAATGATATATGTTCACTTGCATTTACCTTTCGATTTAAATACCATTGAATAAATATGTCATTCGATGAATTTATCGTTCCATCAATTTACCATTTGATGAAGCTAGCATTCGATGAATCCATAAGCAACCTTAATAATTACTTATAGTACTTGTAATTTTTATAAGAGGTATTTGTACCTTGCTCACACCAAATAACGCCGTCATGCTCTCCTGGCAAACACGTGATCAGCGATAAGTCATTTTTGTGCCATTCATCAATTTATATATAGTATATTATCTCTCCGTAATGTGCGTACGCCGAAGTGCGCCCAGAATACTTGTAGAGTGAAACTTGAACGATATTTTCATTTTTTTTTCAGCTCATGTTCCCATTAGAACTGGCTCATCAGATGTTAAAAGTATGCGCTTTTGGATAAGCTAGTGAGACTTCATGTCTACCCCACAGTCAGTGAAGTGCAAGTGTTTGGATATTTCTGCTTATTGAGGCTAGTGAGTGCATGTAAATTGTTGTAGACATGACGAAAATGACCAACAGCAATGGTTTTGCTAAGCCCAAGCCTAGAGAACTCACTATGGACTGGTCGTGCAAGCCTGCCCGTCGTGGCAGTAGGAGTGACAGTCTGTACAAGTCCGTGCTGCTGCCAAACAACAGATCGCCATTTCTTACCGACAGTTTGCACACTCGCAGCAATGTGAGCCCCACATGCGGTACAAATTGCTTCAGGTGCAATAGGATGACGATGATGATGGACTCGCCTACTTCACACGACTGCGGGTGTCCTATTCAGAGCGCCAGCCCCAGTAACAGTAACTTTGGCTTCTGCGGAGACAGTGTACGTTGTGAGTTCGAGGAAAACGAGGTATTCCGACATGGCGGCCTTGGTGTCCCCCCAATGTCTGTAACTCCGTCTACTATGTCTGCCCGGTCGTCTGTAGATTACGTGTCATACGAGGAACAGGATCTGATCAAGAGTGAAGGAAAGAAAGGCTGCTTGACATCTCTCAAGGATTTGGCTCACCGTGTTGCTGATTTTTGTGGTAGATGTTCTCAAAAGTGAGGATCAGTCATAACTATTATCCTAAACTAGTATTCATCGTTTTCTATAGTTTATTGAGTTGTGTTATTTTCTGAAAATCGATTTCAATCATCCTTATTTTTTCTGCTATTATTTGTTCTACATCCAAGGAGAGTGGAAGAATCATTGTGTCGATTCCGTCTATGAGCTGCATGGCTTCCAAATGTCGTAGCACCAAAAATTGCTCCACCTTTAGCCATGCATCTGCACCATTTTCTATTGAGTAGAACTGCATGAGTTAGTGCATTTCCGTACATCGTGTTGCTTTCTTTTATGGTAAGTAGCAGTGCAGTTGCAGTGAATATTACGTAATGACTTGCACTAATGAAAATCTCTTAATTTCAGATACCGTTACGCCGGGGCCAGCAAGAAAGCCCGGAAGCGCATCGTCCAGAAGAATGGCGAGTGCAACGTCACGGTGGCCAACGTCGACAAGAGACGGAGGCGCTATATGCAGGATATTTTCACCACACTTGTGGATATAAAGGTAACTACCGGGCTAATGGCTCTAAACCTAAAGAGATGTACTGGTTAAACTCTAAATTAGCCAGATGTCGCAGAAAATGAATAGTTAGTGATAACAAGCATCACTTGAAAAGTTTTGGGGTGGGGATAAGTCCCAAGCAAACTAACGCTGGTATAGATGTGTAACTTGTTCACCAACGGACCAACTGGTGCTTACTATATTTCGCCTGCTAGAGGCACATGACTCGGAGGATATGAAATTCAAAAGTAGTTTCGTAGGTTATTTCCCGTGCGCTCACAGATGTACATAGTTTCTGCAACAATGAGATAAAAGGCTGATAGAATTTGTAAAATGAAATAGTTTGAAAGTTTCTTACATAAAATTGAAATTGTTGAACTATTTAGCAAGGTATCGTACAAATGTTTCATTGATTAACACTTCGATTGATTACTATTATTAAAGTACATATTCCATATTTTGCACAGTAAGACAATTGTATCAATACTTTGAACGTAAGTTCGTTCGAAACATTTTTGGATTTAGTAATACCGTCCCACCCAGGCTGAGCCAAACCGCTACAATAGCTCCCCCCCCTCTTGTAAGAACACCACTGGAGGCAGAACTCAAGTAGCGACATAAAGCTCGGGCAAGAATGGATTGAATTCTTAACTTGTGCTTGAGATATTGTATATGTTGTGCGCGATAGATCGCGCTGCGCGAACGATCGATCGTTCAAACGCCTAACCTAACCTTACCTAACCTAACCCAACCCAACCTTACCTAACCCAACCTAACCTAACCTAATCTAACCTAACCCGATCTGACCATTGACTAAAATTGAAGGTGCCCGAAATTTCAAAATGAAAAAAAAACAGCCCTTGCCTCCCCTAACCTACCCGATATACTCAGAAATAAGGGGAAAGTTGATGAAAAAACTGATTAGGTTAGGTTAGGCGTTTGAACAATCGATCGATCGCGCAAATCCATCGATCGCGCACAACATATATACGAGCCTGTTACGTTGGTTGCACTTTGAGGGTTACTGTCAGCTGGCACTCGTGCAGACTTCATCGAACTCGATACATCCATTTTGGTTGCTGCAACTAAAAGTGACAAATAAAATCTTTCTCGGATTAACTAAAATAATACATTAAAATGTAAGAACTGTGGCTACAGCTAGGTTATGTGGTTTATTTTATTATCCTTTACAGTGTAATGAACTGTGTTAGATAGATTTTACGGTCATGCGAGAATTAATTATTCACTAAAGCTGGAGTTACAGATAAAGGAAGCCTTGTAAATCATTATTCCATCGCTGTCAAGATATAGATAACTGTCTGCCCATATCTCTATGTATTCTACAGAAGTGGTTGTTTTAAAAAACATATTTTTTACTATTGACCTTCTGTTAGCGTAATTCGACGAAGCTCATCGGATTTATTAGCAATACATTTTATTGATAAACTGAAAGTCTACGTTAAAAGTACATAATATTTAACTATCTTTGCTCTCTAGATTTTCCGTTAATTAATGTTCAGCATTTATGTCTGTATTTTTTAAGATCATTAGGTTAATTTGATTTAGATTGGAAGGTCTTCGGAACGTTACACGATGCTATCAGCCCCACCAACAGTGGCTACAGTTGCTGCTTGTGTTAGTACAGGACAGTTAAATTTTCCCTGTTTACTTTTTAACTCCTGCTGAAAATTTATCGGTGCACGATGATATAAAATGAGCGTATTGTATTATTTTATTACCTTCACAGTGGCGCTGGACACTCATGGTTTTTGCGATGTCGTTCATAATGTCCTGGTTGCTGTTCGCCGTGGTGTGGTGGACCATAGCTTTCACTCATGGGGACTTCCTGCCCGAGCACCTGCCGCACCTTCAGGAGCAGAACGGGTTAGTGCAACAGCTAGTGGACATTCATGCGCATACCCTAGACTTGGTACAAACAGCGATGGATTTGCATATTTGAAGCACAGCGTTTGGCACTGGTACGTAATCATGAACTTTCTTGTACATGTTCCGGATGTTGAAAGTACTTTATGGTTCGAAAAATTCAATTTTAAATCAATATGTTTTTAGGCTTGTAGTTTTTGCTTTAACTTTTCTTTCCAAATCCTATCTTGTTTTTGTTAGCTTTGAAGTGCTCATTTGTATATTTAACGACACGACATTGTGTGTGGCCAAGTGTAAGTGCACAAATATTGTAAAATGTGTGGCGAAATATGCTGCATGCACTCTGGCGTCCTCACTGCCATTTAACTTTGAAAGGCTTTCGTATGTACTTATAGTTTGTATCCAAGCACAATATAGGAATTATGGGAGGCCTGATGCATGCAGAGTAATATAAGCGCTACAGTTAGTGGAGGATGCCCATACTGTATTACATATATACTGTTAAACAAGCATGTAGGTATTTCTAAAGACATGACGAAACGTGACAAAACTTGACTTTGGTGACAATATCAACCTTATCGCCAGGTTGCGGAGTCCTGCAGATCAAATCCAACTCTGAATGTTAGGCCCAGCCGGTGCCTGACTCCGATTCCGACTCCTTAGACTCCCAAAACTTCTTGCTCCTAATGACTCCAACTGCTACTCTTTAACAAAATAGAAGAATTTTCATCCGACTCAGACTCCTGGCTTCTCAAAAATGTCCCACTTGATCCCACTCGATCTGGGGACCTAGAGGTTACCACGCCGATACTCTACCTGTAAGCCACAGCAGCTAAAAGCAACGCAAGCACACGAGATGCTTGTGCTGCCCGCTGCATCCACCGTTTGTATAATTCCGTCTCGGCATGCACATATACTCCCTCGAGTAGGCAGATGGGACTTATCAATTAATGGACCTTCTAGAATGTCAAAGAGCAGGGCAGTTGTGGGCCTTAATAGGTCTGTCCCCCGAGTTCCGTCCACCCTTGTGTTTTAATAGATAAATACAAAGCATCGAACCAGGACTCGATCTGGGGACCTAGAGATCTGTAAGACTGTTAGATCTTCCAGGCTATCAACTATTCAGGGTAGACGGATGAGCTCCCTCATATGCACGTACGGCTCTGCCTTAATATGTTTGCCAGGATGCAGCGGGCAGCACAAGCACCTCGTGTGCTTGCGTTGCTTTTAACTGCTGTAGCTTACTGGTGGAGCATCAGCGTGGTAATCTCTAGGTCCCCAGATTGAGGTCTGGCTCGATGCTTTGTATGTATTTATATATATATGTATACCTAAATTTTCAACGAAAACATTATCACCTCTCTCACTTCGTTCGCGGGTGATAAATTTCAAAAGCTACAACACTGATACCAATAAATAATACAGTCTTTAGCAATATTAACTCATTACAGATGGACACCCTGCGTCATTAACATCGTAAGCTTCACATCCTGCTTCCTGTTCAGTATAGAGACCCAGCACACCATAGGTTACGGCTCCCGGCACACTACGGAGGAATGTCCTCACGCCATAGTTGTGATGTGCCTGCAGAGCATCACAGGGGTTGTCATACAGGTCAGTGCTGATTCTCACCTCATGCAGTGGCTGCGTGTAGTCTCATAGGGGCAGAACATTTTTTTTTCTGGTTACGATCATTTATGTATGAGTGACCTAGAGTGCGGTGGAAATATCTAATCCTATTATATTGACTTATCTGCAACGCGCTTTGAATGAAGTCCATGTGATTTCATGGCGGATTCACTCTGCGGTCTTTCGGTTTTTAAGTATAGCTTTCATCGTCTGAATGCGTTGCTGTGTCAGCTTAAAGAGTAAAAAATGTACAATTTTCTGCATTGTATTATACTGTACCGGGTTTTTCCATAAGTTGAAAAAGATAAAAATATGGTTACGAAAGTTTACTACACTTGAGTGCTAACATTATAGCGAATCATTTGTATTTTCTTCATGCCAACTTTGCTTCTTTTTGCCTTCATACTTTTACTGATATTACTTTCTTCTGTTCTTCTCCCTCAAACGTAGAAACGAAGGAAATAGAGAACTGAAATAAATCAGCGATCTGCTTAAAGGGTGAAACTGGTGTTCTTACAATAATCTGTAAAAGAGTAATTGTGTAAAATTAATATTTCTATGTATAGTGCTAGTGTACACAACCACCAAAAGCGGCAGCAAAGGCATTCTGTCGAGAAAATTTCATTATTCCTGCTTCTAAAATTATGACGCTGAGAACACATGCAGTATGGCAGCTTCTTGCTCGATTATTACACAAGCTATCGAAGGAGAGAATGCGTACAATTCAACTTAGAGCGTAACAGTCCTTTTCCATTCTGCTTTTTTTTTACTAAGAATTTAGAAATAAACACCGCCATTTCAAGTTGGTGAGAAAATATTTCAATCCCCATCCGTGCTCCGGGGGTATCTATGACATCAGTAAATGGTTCTGTAAGTTTACGCTCTGTAGAGATCCTGTTATCAAGGCAGAAAATGAACCGAAAAAGGAAGTAACGGGCGAATAAAAGTTGAACAATCCACGTGAGATTTTTTTTATGCTGTTTGGTTATTTCAGGCGTTCATGGTGGGTATCGTGTTCGCGAAGCTGTCGCGACCGAAGAAGCGAACGCAGACCCTCATATTCTCCCGGAACATGTGCATCATACAGCGAGATGGGCAGCTGTGTCTCATGTTCAGGGTGGGCGATATTAGAAAATCCCACATCATCGAGGCGCATGTTAGGGCGCAGCTCATACGCAAACATGTCACCAAGGTAAGCTGATGTTATACATGAAGGATAGAAACATACAGACTATAGTGGAAGTCTTTTATTGACATGACTGCAGCATAATTTTTTACTTCTAAAGTTCTGACCGTACGATGCAATAGTTACGCTAATGCAGGGTGTGTTCAAGCCTATGCTTGGATTATGATGATCTGGTTTGTTTTGCTTAAGCTATTACCGTTGACTCAATCCCTAGCAGTGAAAGGAAGCTCACATTTGAAATTCTGAATAAGCAGAAACTAAGCAGATTATATTATTTTGATCCAAGATTTCAAACAGTGAATAAATCGAGACCAGTTCCGTGTATCCTGCTGACGACGTTTCTCAAACAATGCTATTCCTAGGAGAAACTAAAACTTCATGGCGACAGGTTATGGTCAAACAATAAATGAGTCACTAGAAAGAGTACAAGACAATGAATTGAATTTCAGTTTCTGTGTACAATTTCAGTCAAGTTTTGCTCACAGGAGGGTGAGGAGATTCCGCTACACATGTATGACTTGGACGTTGGCTATGACGTGGGAGAGGACAGGATATTCTTCATATGGCCAATGACCATCGTCCACAAAATCAATGAAGACTCTCCGCTCTATGATCTGTCGGCCAGCGCCCTCAAAACAGCGGAGTTTGAAATCGTTGTCTTGTTGGAAGGTGTCATTGAATCTACTGGTGAGATAAGAGCTCTGCTCGCTGTTATTCTGTTCATATTCCCGTGATTTTCAGCTTTGTTAACTCATGCATCTCTTCACCATAAGCCAGACTATCATTCCTACCTACTAAGTTTCTCTTCACAATATGGCAGGCTGTCATTCATCATTTTTTTTTACATGAAGTATCCCTTTACCACATATCATACTGACATTAGTTTATATGCCACATGCCTCTTCATCCTATATGGCGTTATTATATGCTGCATCTTTTCATTCTACGTAAAGATGTCACTTCCATAGTCCTTCATGAACTTTTTTGTCATATGTTAAGCTGAGTGGCGCAATATATGAACATAAGATGTATCAAGCTGATATAAGTTTACTCCATGGAACTTGAAATAGGCTTCTAGACTGTACAGCCAATTGAAGCTTCATAAATAAGATATTTTAAAGCTATATACATTACTGTAGGGTGTATGATTAACTGCCACCTGTTCACAGGCATGACGACACAGGCACGGTCTTCCTACCTGCCCGATGAAATCCTGTGGGGTCATCGCTTCCAACCTCTCGTGAGCTACAAGAAGACCCCAAGAGAAGGTTTCTTTGTAGACTTGTCGATATTCAACAACACGCAGCCCGTCAACACACCGACCTGCTCCGCCAGGGAGCTGGACGACCAGCGGAGCGAATCTTCCTCATCAGGTGAGCAGCCGCCATCCATCAGACCTAAAGGGGGTTTCCGATTTTCACAGCTGGATCAAAGTTTTCTAATTCAATTCGCTTTGACTTTTCTGAAATATCGTTCGCTAGCTTTCGAACTGCCGTTGCAAGTGCAATTCGCTTGCAATTCCGGCCTCATACTTGATTCAGCGGTGTAAACTGAAAGCTCAAAATTGAAGTTTCTAGCAAAGTAATACTGAGCGGATTAGATCATCTCGCATCAAATGTGTGAAAGGAATATATTCCAGTTTCCTGTGTAACTCCCTTCTTTCAGAATTATACTTTTAGGATTGAATTCGAAGGCAATGCACAGCTAATGCTGCAGTAGAACGGGATATATTTATGCTATACTAAACGGAATTTGCGAATTTTCCACAGCGAGAAATTGAATTTTTATTGATGTCCGGCCCCGTCCATAACAAATTTCTTAGCCGCTCCAAAAGCTGAAATTGTTGAACAGCTTTTGGAATGGCTAAAAATTCGGTTAGGGAATAATAGATACGATTAGCTGACATGTGAGAGCAACAGCTGTACAATAGCTATATTCTCTAATACCTCGGTTTTCAGATGGTGCCGATGACGCAGAGGATAGACGAGGACCGAAGGAGGCCGACATACAAAGCGAACATTCATCCCAAGGTTGGTGCAGTAACTGCAATTCTAATTTCAAAACAATCGGTAATGACTTTGATTAGCAGAAACGAGACAGTTCATGTTCAGTTATTACGCTTTGTTGCGTCTGCTCCGAAATGGATGCATATCTTACCTTAGAATAAGTAGAGACCGAAACACGAGGGACCTGAGCACCAACAACCAGCCATCCACTTTTTGTTGCACGAAAATCAAACTTGTAGATCACAAGCAGGCCAGAGAACAAGCTTGACTTTTTGGGCCCACTGCCTGGCTCAATGTCACCTCCTTCTATATTAACTGCGTGTTTCCTACCTCATATATTCAGATTACCGCCTTGCACGCTCTTAGTGGACGTGGAATTAGAAGGTTCCCTGTATGCTTTCTATTATATTAATAGGTTCTATAACATCGTTGTAGTTTGCTTATTATTTTCAACAGTGACGCTGGAGTGTCCTCTATCACCGCGTAGCATAGACACGATTGCTGCTGCTCCACTCGTCAGCCCATCGCACCTGAGTGATCACGGCCGCTCCGACCCCGGCCCCGCCAACCACAGCATTTCTCCGACGGACATAAACACCGGCAATGCAGACACCAGGAGCGCTCGACAGCGGCCAGAAGCTTTCGCCTTCGACCTGCCACAACTTCAGGACGCGAAAGGGGATGGCAGCTTCCGTCCACACAGACACAGTATAGCCTTGCCTCCTTGCCAGAGAGACGACCCTTCCAGTCCCTCCGATCACAGAATGTCTGATCAGACGAGGGCTCATCGACGCACAATCAGCCATCAGGAAGGTAAAAGCTACTGTCACAGAAAAGAAGACTTTGGTGACTTAAGACAAAGCCATCGCGAACTTGAGCTGAGATTAGGAGCAGCAAAGAATCAACCAAACTCCAGCAATGACACAACACCAGACACAAATATTTCTAATGAGCCGGATAGCTCTACTACCTTATCATCCAGAGAACAAACTCAACGCGATTCGTTTAGCAGCAGGTCAAGGAGATCGTTTAGCGACTACCAAAATGCCAAGCCTTCATTTACTAGAGGTGCAACTTCTCATCAATTGCAAAATAGCTCGAGTAGAAGGCAATCTTCGGGATCTTCTAGAGAGAGGAGAAATTCAATCCCTCCGGCACTGAGAGAAGAAGGACCTGCTCTTGTCTAGCCGGTAAGAGTTCCTTAGAGCTTTACTATCGTTTATCGTTACTCATTCTAGGTTATTAAGAGAAAGAAATATATTAGCTTGTATTTTCGAAAAGCTCTTAACTTTGGCTTCTAAATTCAATGAAATTTTAGTCGATGCTTGTAAGTGGATCAAAAATTAATAACCGCCATTGTGGGTTAGTATTATATAGTCAAATTCCGCTTCGCTACTTGCAAGGAAGATGTAAAAAGTTGGTCGGGTGTATACAGGACGTGGCTGGTTCTAAACGAGTATACTCGCAGAATTGCGATACATTTGACATCTCTCTCCCCCTCACCTGTTAATTAAATTTCTTCTGCATTAGAAAATACAAGTGTAAACGATACCAGTATCATATATGTATTCGCATTTCCATAGGGACTGCTGCTATTTTTTATCGCCCACTGTAGTATATACATAAGAAAAATGCGTAAGGAAATATTTGACGTTCAGGAATGTTGTTTTGAAGTATGATTTAGAACGTCTACTGAATTGTTAAATTTTCTTGCCCAACCCTTTGAACATCTATGCTCTACCTGAAATCTTGTGCTATAAATCTTGGAAACTCAAAAGGATTATCCTAAAACAGCTTTCAGAACCAAGAAAAATATATTTTTCTCTTTATGCTATCACCTATCACGAGGTAGTTTTCATTTCACAAGTGCGAGATACAACATAAATATTAGCTCTCGATTTGTGATTATCTTTTTATGCAGAAAATTTGTTGCTCATTGTCCAATACTTTTTATCTAATGAGAACAATTTTCAGAAGAGTAATCAGTTCATCTTTTCGCAAATATATTTCCATAGCATTGCAGTACCTAAACTTGTTACTGCACGCGGTTTTCCTTGTTTCTTACTTGACATTCATCAGTATAATACTTTCTAACTTTGCAGGTGGCCGCGGCTGCTTCTGCCACATCGTTTCGGCAGATCAGCTGTGCAGGCCTTCCAGTCACCCCATCCTTCGTAGCCAGCTTATCTCCTGCCATTATTCGTCATCAAGAAACGGCTACTCGTCATACATCTCCTGCTGAGCACCGTAAGGCGTTCTTGAAAAGGAGCATTTCATTACAAGATCTTCAAGTTTGCGGCGTAACCTTGCATGCCAGTCTGCCGAGTCACCACAGTCTTCTATCAAACGAAAGCTGGTCAACTGCAGACTTTCAGTACATATGCCTCACTTTCCACACTACTCTAGCAACTCCATGTCATCTCCCGGTGACAAAACTCCAACAAACATCTTCCTTTTCCAATACAGGCGTTGCTTTTCACTTGGCTATCACCAGTCATTACAATTCAACGCAGACTGCGTCCCTACCTGGCCCAGCGAACTTGTCTATGGCGGTAGAAACTACCCCTGATGAACGCCATCCAGTGTCGGTAGCGGCAGATGTGATCTACAGCTAGATACACCGAAGGCTGTAAAGCTAAATTAGTTCGCCAATTGGGACAGAGGCTTCAAAAAAACTCAAGTGACGTAAGAGTGACGTGAAATGCTAAGAAAACGCTAACTGCTACAAATTTCCGTTTGGCCACCGAAACATTTTCGTTTCGAATATGAACACAGCCAGTCTTACGTCACTAGACATTGTCGAGGTATCACTGGAATAATAAACCTGACAAACTGGGTCTAGCTAACTAGGTGGTGGACATTGCTGAACTAGAGAGGCTTTATCTCAGTTTATAACATGGTACTTGAAAATATTCAAGTCATTGATACGCTAGGAATAAGCGTTCCAGATAAGCGTAGCTTCACCGTAAATTAATTAAAACAACTCAGGATTATTCGTCATATATGTTCATAAGAAACTCGTATCCTGGGAGGATTATGCTGAAGGATGGAATGCTTGAGCGACAGCAATCATAAGTTAGTCATTAGAGTTGGCAGAGAAGCATGATGTATTTGACAGAATGTGTGTATTGTTGGTTGTGTCAAACTTGCGTCCAATAACTCAGGGGCTCCCAGGATGTTGAAACACAGACGGGTGGTCGATTTTTCGGGCTACTCAAATAATTGCTCAATTGTGAATTCTTTCCTTTTGTTAATATTGTTTCCCCCTACATTTAAAAAAAATATTGTACATCTCTTCAAAACATGTCAGAACTATCACAGCTGCTGCAACAGTTTGTTTTTCTCTTGAAAAAGTTTCACTTGTAGCACTGGGGTATCTCTTCAATTACACCTACACCTGATTTATTTGATATAAAAGTTACCATGCCATAAGTCCACAGCGCTTTGGAGTAGAAAAAAAGGCTATCACTTTATTCCCACTGAGTATCCTGCTTTCATTTGGTATTTTCTTATCTCCTTTAAGTAAGGCCTAAAAACGCGTTATTAACTAATTTCGCAGGAAACACAAATCTTCTGAAAAGTGTAGCGATATCGAAAATAATGTCACTCACTAAATCTGATTTTTGTAATTTACTCTGCAAAATACACGTACAAACCCCTCTCCTGTGTACAGCATCCCATGCTCACCATGCTTGGCTTGTACAGCCATCACTGAAAAACCCTCCGTCATATGACCGCTTAGTTAATTATGGCTTCAGCTCCTCAATGTTCGGGTGGTCTAAAGATACTTCTAGTAACAACCTGCCAGTCTCTGCTCGTTTATTCTTCACAGTAGGCGCTCGGAGAGGGTTGGAGCCTGTGCCTGGGCTCTTCTCTAGGAATGGGCTTTATGGTTCATCTAGTGCCGACTATCTAATCTAATTTGTAATATGTTTAGATACGAGACATTTTGAGATAGTGTAGGTCTTTTTGTTAAGTTAGTATCCTGCATTTTTCCCTAATTTCAAAAGTATCGATTAAGTAGAGACTACAGATCTTTTTTCCCGTAGTTAAAATGCAATGAGTTGCTGGTTTGGGCAGCCTCTCTGAGTTAAGGGGAGTAGCTCTTTTACCACAGAGATAAAAACGAGTGTGTGATACTTATTTTTTGGAGGTTGAAAATACTCAGTTCAAGGAATGGTTTACGAATTAGTGAAAGTAGCAGAAGCCTTTGCCTCGTAGGTGGTATATGCACAAAAAAAAAAAAACCTCGCACAGTGCCATTTTAGCATCATAATATTGTGCTCTGCATTTGACCTACATTTGTGAAACACGATGAGTTTCGTAGCGTTCTTGTAATTCTGTTAAAATTAAGCTCCTTTCTCACTCTGGTAGTCACGAACTTTATCTGAACTGCTCTGTGATTGTCGTCTTGATACTAGCCATCACGGTGGTAAGCGAGGCATCCTGGAATACTTGACTACATCAACGGTAATCATGGAAATACAGCACATGCATTGAGAAAGATGTTTCATTCAGCTGTTTGAGAACAATGAAGAAACTTTAGCGCCTGAAATATACTGAAAACTTTAGTTAACGTGGTTGGTTCATGTGACGGTAAATAATGCCTATATAAACTTTAAAGATATCTGGGTCATGGTTTACTATGATTTGTTGAACAGAAGTTTGTTGTAATCATCCGTGGATCTCACAGATGTATCATATGTACACATTGAAGTACACTGAAGAGTGATTCATACAACTTTCAGTAACTAAAGCGTACTAAAAATTTACTGATGAACGCCAAACCGCATGTAAGCATGCATTTCAGAACTTAAAATCTATGCACCTAATTTTATCAGTCCTAGAAGGATTGCTGCAGGAACTTCGCTCCTCGATCGTGATAGGCAACTAGTTATCATAGGTTTTATTATAAACTAATTATGAATTTCTTAAAATATACGATGACACCCAGGTGTATTCATAGAGGAGTTTTTTGAAAGTCTTCTTCGTTTTCTCATATGCGCAATAGCTCGAAAGCTTGGGGTCAAATAAATGAGAAACTACACTCTTCTGTAATAAAAATTAGGAAGTGTGGGTCTAATGGAGAGCGCCATTATTGCCATTCGAATCCACTAATCTGTACTATTTAGACGGAGCAGCTGTCTTGTAGAACGTGGTAGAAAAAAAAGAGGTAGAAAACTACTTGATGTCGCCTGAATAGGTTATATATGTATATGGTAATAGACTTGCTTTTTTGACTAGCATAGGAACAACAAATAATTTATTGTAGAGATATATATGATATATTTTGATCAAAGATGCCTTGATCCTGTTGTGGTCCCTTGCTTTCTTCTTAACTGCAAACTGTTATAGGATGTTATTAGTTGCCTTTTTGTTGTTGACATAAATGTATATTTTGTTTTAGTTCATAAGGAAGATTTGAGAAATTTGTAAATTATGAAATAATTGTAAGATGCTTGTAAAATGCGGGTCGGTAACGCCTTGATTTTTAACTTTATAAATTTCTTATAGTCAAACTATTCTTCAGTTTCACGTTTGCGATATGAAACTGAATCAAACAAAACACAAGCCTGTCACACACGTCGACATTTATCAAAGCTGATAAAAGAGATAATTCGTATGTTTGCTTCACATAATTCAAAGCTGAAACACCGCAAATCTTGAATATAATGATAAAGAATTTTAACCAGTTACTTACCTACTTAGCCTACTTAGTCACAACGTCTTCTAACAAGTGGCGTTACGCATGTAATCAGAGATGCAGTTGTAGCATTTGACTAGCGGGAGGGTCAATATAGCTGTCTCCACAGTGCGCTGCATCACTGACGGCTAGATTATCTTACATCCGTTGTAAATAACAGACAGGTAAGTTTTAGAGTTTTGTGACTTTTATGTGACTGGCACTGCAAGTCGTCCAGTTATTTTTAATCAACTGAATTGCTAAGGCAGCTATATTGTTAGCCGGTACGTGCTTGAGACTATATTATGTCGAGTTTTGTTTCAATTATATTGTTATAATGTGTCTCCAGGCTTCTTCTTGTTTAGTTTCAGTGATATTTCCCGTCTGAGTAACGTGAACTCTATTATTATTATTACCATTAAAAATAGTACAGTTTTCACCAAAGTGGCCTGCTTGTCTAAATTTATAGCATTGCAGTAACCGTTACTTAGCATAATTTTACTGGGACTTATTAGAGCAATTTAAGTATTTACATTTTTCGCATGCCTAAAAACTGCAGGTGCTCTTTAGTACTTTCTTGATGACTCCAGGTTACAACAGTTGATGCAGTTAAACCTAGCTCTTTGAACTGTAATTCAATTTTATATTATGCGCTAGTGCATTCGATTTGCAAAGGTCAAAGGAAGTTTTAGGATACATCTGATTCCCATTTGGACTCCTTTTAGCCCGGTTTGAGCGAAAAATTACAGTCATACCTCCGATTTATAATTGTTTTGGGATCTCGCGTCTGGATAGTTAGATGATAATCCGTGTCGAAATTAACGGCAGCGTCACAGAGGCGCTGGCTAATAATGATATCAATAGTCTGATTGTGATAAGATGGACAAATCTGAAACCCCTTGAAGGTGTAGTATTATGATTTTCGAAAATTCTACGAATTTAAGATGCACGGAGATTGGGTGTTAGACGGTAATTTAACATTACAGAGATTGAAAGAAAAATTCGAACTATAAAATACATACTTAAGTTTATGATCAAGAAAACATGCTCACTTGGAACAGGTTGTGTCGCGTCCAGTACGCATGTACAGTGTCTGCTTGATTAATTAGCTGACAATATTGGACAGCTATAGCTCTCATCGAAGCCTTGTGTACATCCTACTATAATTATTCAATCATGATATAGGTTGCCAAATTAGCTTATTGTTTATTCTATTTTAGCGTCGACAAGGAGAGGACGTCACCTACACCAAGAAAGAAAATCTCAGTAAAGTTCCCATTTAAGTTTTTAAGGAGCCGAAATGAAGGTAGTTGTTGTCAATTTGATGAAATTGCCAGTGTATCTGTTGTCTATTAAATTTAGCGACAAAATGCGCTATCTCACCGCCCGTTTAAGGATTCCACGAAAGTCGTATAATGTAACCTTAACAAAGAGTAAAGTTACGACAACATAGCAATAGAATTCTGAGCGTTATGTTGTATGCTTTAGTAGGCCTAGCTAAAGATTGAGGTGTAGTGGTGGTGATTTAGAGCTGTAGTATCTTACTCTACAGGAGCTTGCACTCTGCCTGCTTCGATCGATATCGTCAGTTCCTAACGTTTCCTACGCCTGGCACATTTAGAAAACTTTTAGTATCTTCTCGCAGTGCGTAAAATAATAACTCCCATGGCGATGAACCATGGAATTTGTGCTAAAGTTATACAACGATATTATTTAAGTTAATTTTCAAATACAATGCAGAATTAGAGATATCGCAACCCCTGAAAGGTCATCCCACAACCCCCGGTTGGGGTCTCCAAAGTTAGGAGATGCAACCCGATAAGCTTCACTTGCCTGAGATTTTCCAGAAAAAAATCTGTTCCTTTTTCCTTGACACGTTAAAAAACACGGAAAAAATTTCGCATATTTTCTCCAGCACAAGCTATAAAAAACAGAAAATTACTTATATTTTATCAAAAAAACTTTTACCTGAAAAATAGTCACAATTCTTGCTCAAATTAAACTTACCTGCTAATGTGAGCTAAATTAAGGGTACTTAATTTTAATTGACTACAATTTTGATATGGTATAATTATCGTCTGATGTTTCATCAGAGTATATGAAAAATGTTAAACTAAATGATGTTTGTCAAATGTTATTAGTGGCGTTTAGATTAGATGAGGACGCCCTCTCACGACTGCAGCTCGTGCTTTTATCAGCTCGTTTTGCCTTACAGTCCTTTTAGGAAGCATTTCAACCAGTAGTTTTCGGCCGTATTCAAGCAAAGAAAAGAAAAAGCCATAACTTTTACCCCTTCAAGAAAAAAATTTAGTTAATAAAAACAGCTGTTGGAACTTGTAACAAGGTGAAAAAATTCATTAGGTTTCAGATTTGAGATCAGGCCATGGAAACTGAATTTATAACAGTTGTGGCAATGGAAAAGTCCACTAAGATTTGACATTAAGACACATGGCACAGGTTCACCTAACAATCCAATGTCTGCACGGCGACCCTAATAAAATTTGGGGCCGCCGAAGAAGCTGAATTACGGTTTTAGTTGCTGCAGCAGCCCTGATTTTTGGTAGGGGAGAATGGGCTACCTACCGCTGAGAAACTACCGCAGCACCACCACTAGGTGGCGGCGCTCACGCTAATTTGCTGTCACGCCTACTGAACATTTCTGCTGCACAAAAGCTACTGCTGGCGTAATGATGCATATTTTACATAGTTATATTAAATACTTCTAACCCATCATAATTTTTCACAGAATTTTTCAATTTCAATTAAAAATAATTAAAAATTTGACAAAATATTTGGTTTTGCTTTTTTGAAACTTCTCTCAGAACTTTTAACGGAACAACTCGTCACCTCTGACACTCAAAAGTTTCTACTGGTATTTATAGATTCTTTACTATCGAAAGAGTCAAATTGTTTATTTAAAAAGGCTCACCGAGTTCCAGCACCAAAATTTGTGTTGCACAGGTAACCCTGGGGTTGTGTCTGCAACGCGCCTCTGTGGTGTTGGCGTATGAACAGAAATGGGTACCTGCAAGCAATATTTCAATATTTTTTTCTACAACACAAATAGAAATTGTGTATGACATCGTAACAATTCTACAAACAGTTATCAGTTATCATGAGTGTGAAAACGAGATATCGTACTCGTACAGGTAAACTAACAACTCATTACATCATGTCAGTACAATACATTCAATATCATCCGATTTTACGATGATTTTTAAATCATAACGTACATCTGGGCTACTCTCTAGACATACAAAAATATGAAACTTATTATTGAGGAAGTCCCTTCTATAAATTTGTATTAACATAGGCACACCTTGCACTGACATCGAGAGATGTTACTTGGTACTCAACCGGTTGCGATGCTGGATTACCCCCATACAGGATATTGATGCTACAAATACTGTCTTAAAGTAGCGATACAAACAGTGTCAATGGTTGCATTTTACCATTGCAGTATAGCTGTATTACTGCGTGGAAGTTGGGAGCAGTAGTAGTTTTTTGCTTTCGTGACACTGAAGAGCCATTTCCTTACTTTATCCGACTACAATGGCATAACCGCTATTAAACTTCCTTTAATGTATGCTCTAGATAAAACATGCCAGTGGTATGAAAATCTACATATGGGTCATAGAATGTTATCTGTAAAACCATAGAGAAAATGTACTGACCGTTGTTAATTAATTAGTCAGCAACCCGAAGCAATGAATATACAAACTCAACCTTTTTCTATTGTCTTAGACTATATTCCATTTTCACGCATTTTAACGGTCAGCGTGCAATGACATGCATGACGAAATTCACAATAATATGCTATTTCAATATGTTTATATGACGGAGTACAATATTGCCTTAAAATTATAGACTGTGGCCCCTATCTATTAGGCATTTGAAATAAGCTAGAAATTCGGGAACGAGCCTGCCTTAATTGTAAGCAGATAAAGAAATTAGCCTATTCTGAATTCTCTCCTACTGGATTAGATTTTGCTCTAGCCTCATAGAAGCGGTATCATGCGGTGAAGGAAAATGACGCTGCTTGCTGCTTCAAGTTAGCCATCAAGTAACAATAGAGAGGTGTGGTAAAATGGGGACATTTGGAAAATTCTGCAAATTAATTATACATATTACTAGTGGACCCGTGCGTGAAGAATTCACGCAATAACCTATACGTTTGCGTAATGCCTCTAGGCCGGTGCGGAATCTCCTCTTCTCTTATTTGCGTCTTAATTTTCTTCTTTTCTTCATTGA
>LQNS02278178.1:4891149-4917448 GCA_001587735.2 Parhyale hawaiensis | reverse complement strand
ATTTTCTGCCTATCACTTTCAATGGAGCTTGAGAGGAGCACCAGAGCCTCCAACCTGGGCTAATTTCCGCCTATCTATTTCGTTAAGAGCGTGACACCAAACATATATATATATATATATATTTATATATATATTTATTTATAAACACACGAAGGCTATTCTTAGTATTAGATAATGTAGCTTGTACTTTACATTCTCTATGCACGTTACACTTTCAGTATTTTCGAGAATTATAGCACTGTTCGAAACGATGGCTTCTTTTGTGTCCATATGAAGTAAAAATACAGTTATCAGTAAAAGTATAATGAAGTTGCAGTGGACACGAAGCAAATAGACCTTAGCTACTTTTTTCAGGGACAAATCCATTAAACTTGCTTAATTAATAACGATGAGGGAAAACTGATTCCGCAACTGGAGTTATTTAATTAAGGGCTGTTGTATCGAAAGAAAATTGAGGACGTCTGGGCAACAGTACCGTGTGTGTCCGCACTGTTTGCTGGGGCTCAGTCAAGGTCGTGTTTAAAGGCCTTGGATCCATGCCTGTCACACTCTCGTTCGGAGGAGTTCTGCAATGCTGCGGAATGAGAATATACGCGGGGACTCTAATTTTTGTGTTCTATATTTTTTAAATTTAAGGCGTACAATGGGGAAACTAGATATTGATAATCCCAGAGTGTGTGAAATTTGTACCGTCTCTGAAGATGTGAGACAAACTGGCCAAATCTCAATTTGGGACATGAACTTTGATAGCTGCATTTGTATAGCAAATCGGACTCGTTTACTATTTATCATTCCACGTTTCCAAATTTCCGCTGCCTCTGCTAATTCTAAATCAACATTAAGAGATAAATCAAGTCACTGCAGTGAAGGAAAGCGAGTTCACTGGAAGTATCAAGTCGTTCCAGATTACAAAATCAACGTGGCAAGTCGAACACGACGTTTATTGCAGTGTTTTTCATATAATTGTGTTGGAGTTATCCGGATTACCCATTTTTTGCGTCACAGCGTACGCTTGTAAATATAGAGCAGTTGAAGTCTTCGTTTGCTAGACATTGTTTATTGTTTGATACGAAAGTATGAACAGCCTTGCTATTTGTATCTTTTGTAGATATGATAGAATAAAAAATAAGAAACGTCTTATAGAATATAGTTATGAAGTGCGAAAATTCAAAGGCCGCTGATTAACAGTGGCTGCATAGACCGCTGCAGACGATAGTTTTTTGTCCTGTGTTCTCACTTCACCGCGTTCGAATATTTCGTGGTGCGCTTATAAACACAATTAGGTTTCTACCAAAAGTTTTGATAAATTGTTACTCGTCACATCAGCAGGCTTAGCAAATATCACCAGTATAGTTTTCTGTAGTTCTTCAATTATTTAGCGAATGGCTATCCAAAAGGCCGTGCACTATTTGTTGCTTACACAGACGCAGCAACGAATTCGAACGCAGTGAAGTGAAAATACAGACCAAAAGACTATCGTCCGTAGCAGACCTTAAGAGGAGTGTCTCTTTTTGGGGGACTGCAGACTAGTACGGGCAAATGCGGGCGGCAGCTATTCGTATTAAATTACCAAAGATGGCATCGTAGATACTTCTGTAGTAAGTGCCTGTATTATATTATTCTGATTGCGGCTCTTACCATCCGCGTACTCGTTACGCTCTCAGTATTAATGGAACATAGCGCATCACTGATGCGGTCTTGGGGAGGAAAACGATTCAGTTTTAGGTTAACGATAACAGAATTTAGGGCCGCCACAAAAAATTATTAGCTTGTGCGGCGTACAAAGATTTTGTTAGAGAATTGTTATTGCTCTTACTCACAGGTCATGCAGTAAATACGCTGTCTGCTTTGGAATATGTCATTGCGCTATGTAACCCTGCTGCGCATTCATGGGTAAATGAAGAATAACACTTCTGGTCCATGAAGTTTTCACAGGTCTAGGCGAATTTGCTTCATTAACAGAAGAAGTCCTACGCTCTAACAGAGAACTGAAAAATTAATGTTGTTCGTCTTTGCCTTCGTCTGCTGAAAAGTGACTTGCCTTTAAAAGCTCCGATCTATCTGGCTTTTTGCTCTCTCAGTGTTAAGGCGGGTTCACACGACAGGCAATTAAACGAGTTTTCTTAGCTCCGTGTCCAAATGCGTTGCTGTTTCCATTGAAAGAGCACAAAGCTTACTCAAATTCTAATTCTCTTCAAATTTGGAAGATATATAAAACTTCACTCGAGGCGCTTGTTCAGATGATTGGCTTGAAGGTAAGCATCTCAGTAACTGTTCTGTCAGACAAACCGTTGTGTTGACGGGAGCTCAGCAGGACATTCGGGGTATTAGCTGAGAGAACGCGTTCACTTGGCTGTCGTGGGGACACGGTGTTACGCTCGCTGTATTTAGTGTAGCCTGAAATTGACAGTTGTAATCCATATAATTTTGTAAGTGAGTAACATATTTTTTTTTATAAATTGGTAAATAATGCAATAACTGATGCCTAAATTGCTTTAAATTACCGTTAGTTACAGTTTGTAAGCAATAAAATTAAGTATGTACATTAACATGAAATTCTACAGCTGGTTTATTCGTTTACGACACACTGCAAATTTACATATATCTATACAGGAAATCCTATATTGTAGCTAGCGTAAGTACTAAGTACAGTACAGACATTATTTAAATTGATTGATATTTGTGGTTGGAAGTGTCTCAAACAGTTTCTTATCATTAAGGCAAAGTGTACCCTTTTCTTTGATGTATTTCTTAAATTCAACGTTTGTTATACTAGTTTTGCTATATCAGATTCCAGATATTCTAAATAATGCCTAATAACTTGCCTATTGCCATGAAAACCATTGAGTTGCTTTAATCAGGAAGTAGTTTTGATGAAAACGGTTTTTTTTTATTGGGGTCTAAAGAATTAGACAAGATTTGATTGTAAACAATGGACGGAGTGACAGACCCAGGCAACAACAATAACCATTTAGTTTATTTTTTGAAGATATGTGCCACACGCGTGAATTCCCATTTATCTATGCTGCCCAATTTGCTATACAGGTGCCATTATAACAAATTAATTATCATTAACAGAAGAGCTTCATAATTCTTCTGATACTTCTGTTCAGCAGTTGCATGGTAACGCAGACGAAGGAAGCACTCTACAAAATGTCGTATCTTTTGATTTTTCCTTAATCATTTGCCAAGTACTACGAAAATCTATTAATTTCACGCGAAATGTTCAAGTTCAAGCCAAGCGCCCCATAATATGCACTTTGTAAGGCTTAAGGTTTGCCTCTTATCGTTAGCTGACTTCTCTATCATAAGGTTGCCAAGTGATAGGTATAAAAAATGTGGAAATGCTGATGCTGCAGTCCATGCGTATTTTCGTAGATTGAAATAAATGAAAAAAATGTTACGTTTCTCACTTCATTAACCTGAGTTGTACGAAGAAACACTTTAATTAACGAGGTAAAATTGGTGAGAGAGACAGTTTTATTAAAGTAGGTTTATTTGAAAAGTACATCAAGCTTATGTTTTCGCTGAAATAAGGAAACGATTCCTGTGAAATCGAATTTTTTATTTTGAGAGGAAGAAAAATGATTCACTGTGCTGTTAAGAAGCCGTCAAACACTGATGTAAGAAGCATATTTCTCATCGCGTCGAAAGTCTTAGGATTTAAAAATTAGAGACATTTGTTAGCATGGCGCTTGTAGGCAACCATATGCTCATATATGGTGTTTTCGCCTTTATTGTCACAATTTGTTGAAATAATCAAAGTCCGGTAGGCTTCTTGCGATGTCTGTATTCGTAGAGTTGTGACTTAATAAGTTGTTAGACTCGATAGACAAAGCAAGGTCCTCAGGATTCTATTAGCTGAAGAGGATGTCGAAGTCGTCGGTGAGAGGAAGGTTGACGGTGAGAACCAGCACCTGAGAGGCCTCTGTGTACTCCCAGGTGTCTACGTCTTCACCGTTGACGGACACGCCGGTGGGTGCGGCAGGGAAGCCGAGGAAGCGGATGGTGCCGAGGTTGACCTCTGCAGCTGCGTCGCGGTTGAAGCTCACCCTCATGGTCAGCTGGTCCTGTACGGGACAGTATGTGCTTTTCTATTAACGAGTCTAAAGTATCACAGTAGATGATTCATATTTTTTATGCATCTATGAGGCATGTATTGCTTTTCTCTTCGGAATACAATTTGACGGATGAGAAAATAAATTTTGAACGAGAATAGATGTTCCACACTATAAAAATTATTGTATAACACATCTCGTAGCATCTCAGCAGCAACAAGAAAATTTACAAACCCCAAGTTAAAATTTAAGGATACCCTATTGATGTAACTGGGAAAATATTCGGTGGCAGAGGTACATGGACAATACGCATTATGTACATTTAGTAAGTCTGTAAACGTTTGGGAGTGTCTAGCAGCCAGCATCGAAAAATATTGCTTTAAGCTAGCTCATTCAATATAACACAGATTTGAAGAGGCAAACGACAAGCTTCGATGCTTACAACAATACATCATATGTATTTTGGACTATTATATGCCATTGCGCTTTGTACAGTATGTATCAATTGTTCCTTTTCTGATATTACAATAACACGCAGAAACCGAACCAGCAGACAGGTTGGCACTTGGGTGTCTCTCTCGAAGTGTAAATACTTATCCCAGTTTGTGAGATTCTAACAGTATGGTTCTTACATTCGATATTGCAAACTAGCCGATAGAGTAGAGCCTGAGTTACCTAGAGAAATAACATACGTAATACTACATATATGTAATACAAAAATAACGCTACTCTTTTGCTGCACTCAGGAACCTGGTTTATATCGAATGTGTGGAAAAAAAGTTCTATGCGCGAGAGAATAAGGTAGAGTTGACTGCATACTGTTTATAGCTATGATACACTATATGAGTATATGAAAGCAGTGTTTATTCATCATAGCTAATCTATGTGCCTAGAAAATGAGTGGCGTTACCGACGTACCTGATCGAAAACGACGTCGGACATATAGGTTTCCACCATGACGTGATCTTGGACACCATCGTCCCAGAAGACCTCACCCATGGCTTGGAGGTCTGCATCCAGTGCCACCAGCAGACCGAAGTCATTCATGCGACTGTAACATGAAATACAAATGGTCTTCAGCGTATAGATGATTGTTCATGCACAGTGGAAAATGGAAATTCTAAAACTTGAACAGAAATATTTTTTGATATGAGGAGGAGTCTTTGTTTTGAGGAGAAGATTTCTACAACGTATCTGTTTCCCAAACATTTATAAACTGTTTCTTTGGCCCACACGATGGAAAATTGTGCTGTTTTACTGTAGCATACGTGCACTACCAATTAACTTTGCTTCACCATCCAGAAACTCACTTATATGGCTTCCGCTATTACTAAAATTCCCCAAATAGTGCTACACGCGGTATACTTTCTTAGAGTTTCTCCGTCTTGGGATGCTCTGTTTGAGAAGTTTTTTAACGTAATTTGTTGATACACGATTCTGCTTGAGAGCAAATTGGAGATTCCGGCTAATGGTGTGAATTTGCTTGGTGCTTAACGCCTTAATCTTGGCCAAAGTGGAAAAGTCTCTCTCCTGATAAGGGCATCGAGCGTGCCTGACGTCTCCTCTCAGATTTCTTTCGTTGCTTGGCATTAACCAATCAAAAGTATTTTTCAATTATGCATTTATGATGTATCAGGAACATGGGCTATAATTCGTAGCTTAGAATATCAGACGTACGATAGCGCGAGGTATCTTACCTTCAGAAGGTCAGTAATTCCTGGCATATAGACTGCGACGTGCATGGGATGAATATCAATTGGAAAAGTTCCATCGAGTGAAACTAATCTCAATAACTTCAACTTAACTAGAATGCGAGTCCTGAGTGTTTATGTTAAGGGGTTGTTTGCCCTCTTACGTCTAACGGGACCATATAGTCATGTATCAACTAGCACAGTTTTCACTCTGCTTGTCTGTCACGTCTCTTATTCTTCTTATTCGCATTTCCAAAGTGGCCAATGGTATTATTCTTAAGGGAAAAAATTATAATAATGAAGTAAAGAAGTAATTATGGCGTTAAGGGCTTGCAATGGTTGACAAGTTTCACCTTTCGGCGGTTGTTTGTCCAGGTTCCTGGAAGGGCACGACGTAGCCGCCCCTCACGTACAATGGGATGCGCTCGATGGGGGCATCCACGTCCATGGTTGCGGGGCCCACGGCCTCAACCTCTTCTGTGTCCAGGGCGTACCAGGTGCCCTGTGCCAGAGATGGGGGACTGGTCACTAAAGTTACATGAGCGTAAAACACGAAAGTGCAGATATATGACAGCGATAAAAGTAACAATGGGAAATGTTTCCTTTCACTTAAAAATATTCAATTCTTTCAAAATGATATTTCGTGACATAAAAAACTCGAATATTTTGTCTTAAAAAGTTTCAGCTTCAATTTCAGCTTTTTGGAAAAGTGATCTCTGCTGACATAGCAAGTTCGAAAGTTTTTGTATCTAAGTTTCTATAAAATAAAAGGAAAATCCGCTATTGTTGTAGCTTGGCTAGTCTCTCTATCCCAAACGAGAATATTGGATTGGAGAAAATTCATTGGCTGAATGCCAAGTCGATGAGATTGGAGAAACTTCAAGCCTCGAATTAATATACCTATTGAGCTAATAAGTTACTCGAATTTTTATGCTCGATATTTGCACTTTAAAAAAAGGTAGCTAGGCAAGTCTTTACGTGTTTCTGAGCTTAGGAGATGAAATCCTCAATCTTGGAATGAGTTTTTGCTCCGTCGTTTATCAGTACTTTAAAGCATTTTTTTTCGATAAATTTCTAAGAAGTATTTTAAACTTCACACTGAGCAGAGGCCAAATAATTTTAGTTCTTATTACTACCAAACTTTAGTCCTGATGTCACTGCTGTTAGCCATGGTATTCTACTGAGCGTACCTAATATATTCTTTGTGCTGAACTCTATTTTCTCGATTTTGCTTGACGTTGAAACAGATACAAAATTTACGATTTTCTTGCATGAGGAAAATTATACTGCCCGAACTTCTGTTGGTATCAGTCACAACTTTCATTGAATTCATAACAGATCAAGTCTGCAGTAAGATCATAAGCAAGGATAATATTATAAAAAGGCGAATCAGAAATGCATTTGTTAGTTTTGATAGTCAAGTGCACTAGTAAATCATACAAACTGCTTCGGAATCATACGAGAATTCGATGATTGCTTGACACTTATATGGTTAATTAGTACGGCATTCCTGAATCATCAGAAGCACCGGAAACTAGTGCGTCAAACCAAACTATGCTATTAACTTAGCTATGGCCTGCCCATCTAAAAGTATTTCGTTATAGAAAACTAAATGACAGAGATGAATTTAAATCACACGCTTAATTCACTTGTATTAAAACTACAACATTAAATCTAAATTTTATGCTTATGTTCAGGTAAAATGTTACGACACCACAGAGAGCTCTCTAGATAATATAATCTTTCAAGAAGACCTGGAGCCAGTCTACTGGGTATACTTCTGGTGCATATGTATATGGGGCTAAAACGCAAAGAGAGACAAAATAAGTAAACACAGCATATCTAGCAAGGTTGACAACTACCCACTACGCATTATGGCTCATACCCACCTCAGGGAAGTAGACGCTCCTGCTGACGGCGCCCTCAGTAAGGACGGGGGCCACCATGAGGGCATCGCCCCAGAAGAACTGGTCGCTGATCCTCCTCGCGTCCAAGTCGGCAGGGAACACGTTGAACACTGGCCTGGCTACTGAGTTACCCATCATGTGGGCCTGTGCGGGAGAAGCCACAATTATTATGGATGATGAGCTGATATATATAAATTGATAAAATTCCTAGATGTCGGTACACTTCACCATAAAACGGGATCTTCACGTTTTTTTTTCATAAATTCACAAAACTAGTATAAATGGTTGACGGATGCATGAAGATAATATCATGGCAAATAGTTTGAATCGAAAGGATTGGATAATCGAAATATATTGATTTGAAGTTCAACTTGACAGCTAAGCGTTTCGATACCACAGCGTAGTGCAGACGACCGCTTCATCACTTGCACGCGCACTGCAACCTACTGAGACAACATAAATGCAATAGCGCTGAATCCAAAGGGAGATAAAGCAAGAGAGGCAATCTGTTCTCCTGTATCCGAGACAAAGTAACAAGAAACTAATAAACACGGATGAGTTTTAGAAAATAATTCGATGTTTGCTCTAACTAAAGCGATCTTATTTTAGCCCTCTAAAGAAAAAAATGTAAATTCTTCCTGCACTTTGCGACTCAACAACAATTGGCTGAGAGTACGTACGTTGTGGAAGAGGGAGTAGAGGTAGGGTATGTACTTGTAGCGGGTGAGGAGAGCGTCTCGAGCGATTGGAGCTACTTCAGGATTAGCGGCGGGGTCCTGGTCCGGAGTTCCGAAACCGTTGTGGTTGCGACTGTAAGGAAATTAGACTACGCATCAAGCACAACAATCTTGCCTGTTGATCAGTTCATTTACTGCTACGATGAAGCACTGACACAGACCGCGCATTTGGACAGTCTTACTATATATTGGGTGGGGTTGAGGTATGATCGAACATCGAAGCTTATTTTCGCTATGCATTCTGTCAGTGTGGAAAACTGGTTACGTTGCCCTGTTGATGAGGAATTAACAGTGAGAAAGTTGAAGAATTTGATAAATTTTACAATTTCGGTCATTTTCGTCAGAGCTTGAGAGGAAAAATTTAGCACTATAACGGAAGATAATGCATATTTATCTATCCATTTTCTGTTACGCTTGAAGAAAACAGATAGGCGAGAATTAAGTCTGTAAAATACGGTCAACCTGTCATAGTCTAAGCTCTTGGGGGTGTCTGTGTAAATTTCTCTTTCACGGCTCTACCATGTATTTCCTTATTCCGTATGATGAGGACATTAAAAAAAGTTGGGTAGAACTGGTACATTTTGAGGAGGGCATGGGGGGGCCCAAAATTATCAGTTATGAACCGATTGTTCTTCAACTTGCTCAAAATATGTATTTTTGAAAAATAAACATATTTTGCTCATAAAATATTCTGATTTAGGGCTTAGTTTTTGAGATAATGGGGTTTATATATATAAATATAAATATATATATATATATTTATATATAAATATATATATATATATAAATATATATGTATATTTTGGAAATTTCAAACCAATAGAACTCAATCAGTCTTCATGCTAGAAATAAAACATTGACAGTTTTAGAATCCCTGAAAGATTTCTAACATGACTATTGAGCTAGATTTTCCATTTTTGCCACACAATTTTTTTTTAATCAGAGCTCAAACACGAAAATTCTGTTTTTTTCCTATGTTTTCGTTAGCGATCGAAAATCGCATATCAAAAGAGAACGCAACTGAAAAAAGAAAGTCCAGCTCTATAGTTTTGCTAGGAAACTTTCAAGGATTCAAACTGTCATTTTTTTTCTAGCATGAAAACTCATTGAGTTCTATTCGTTTGAAATTTCCGAAATCTACAAATATATTAAACTAAGGCTAATTTCATAAAAATGTACCGTAGGTGTCGACAGAATTCATAAAATTAACGTTTCAGGAATTTAATTCCCATCACCAGAAATTCAAAAATTAAAAACTACAAAGGGTGTCTAAAAAGATTTTTTGTTTTATCTAAGATGAACTAAGCTGGGGCATGTGTTAACAGGAGGGAACCTAAATGGTGAATGACCATAGTGCTTTTGTGGAGGTCTTTAAATAGGGTCGAACAATATGGCAAGCGGAGGGAAACGAGCAAGTACAGTCGGAGGAAAAAGCGTCAGTCATGGATCGTGACGAGTGGTACGGCTATAGTCATTGTATTGAGGCTAAATTTTGTTTTATCGATATAGAGTGATTCCAGAGTTATGAGTTCTTTTGTATTAGAAAAAGCTATGGTGGAGAAGTCTTTTCTGCTAATTGGATGGTTGTTTTGTTCCACATGAAGACGGAAAGCTGAATGAGTAGGTTTTGCTAGTGGTAAAATTGTTCTGCTTGATATATCTTGATGTTGTTCAACGCGGGCTTTGAAATGCTGTCCAGTGCTGCCAACCTACAGAGCTGCGCAGCTCGTGCAAGAAAATAAGTAAACAACACTGGACCGCAGGTTTGTGGGAGGTTTATCTTTGAATTTAAAAAAGGATTCTTAAGTAAAAGGGTTTTTGTAAGCGAACCTGAAGTTTATGTGCGGGTAGGCCTCGGAGAGTAAAGCTTTCAGAGAATTGACTTTATCAACGGCAGTTTTTCTGTAGTATAGAAGGGAGTGGAAAAAGTCTAATTTACGAACGGTAGGTTTAGCTATACCGGGATCGAATAGTTTGTCAAAAAAACGTTTGCAGTAGAGATCTAGAAGGTGGTGTGGATAGCTGTTATTCTTGAAAAAAGTTCGGAGAAAATCTATTTCACTGGAGAATGGTGGATACGAGGTTGATAAATGATATGCCGTAAACAGTTGAGTTTTTATAGCATATTTATTTTAAATTGATCGTAGTCGTGACTGAAAAAGTTGGTTCCAAGGCCTGAAAATGTCGGCTTCCTGTAGACTCTAGTGGTTAGCATTGAGTCATGCTTTGTGACTAGAGTCTCTAAAAACGCAATAGAATCAAATGGTTGATTGATTTTCGTCAGTAAACTTTATGCTGAGATGCTTACTATTTAAATATTGTAGACATAAGTCTGAATGAGCTGGATCTTTGAAAATAAAGAAGGTGTCGTCTACACAGCGTTTATAGTGGACGGGTTTAAAACTACTCGGGCATATTGATTCATAATGGCTAAAAAGATGTTGGCTAAGGTGGGGCCGAGCGGGAACACATGGAAACTCAGTCGATTTGTTTGCATAACCTAGTATTACAAATAAAAAAGAATCTTTGATGGCCAAACTAAAGAACTTCTTGAATGTAGGTTAGTCCAATTATGAAAAGAGTCAGACTTATCAAAAATTCTATAGCATATAATGTCTATGGCTTCGTCAATGGGTATACAGTATTGGTAAACAAGGAAGTGAGGTCAAAACTGGATAGGTAAGCATTGGGGAGTAGTTGAAGGTCTTTAATTCCGTCTTTAAATTCATAAGAGTTACGTAATGTGTATTGATTAGTAGTCAAAGGTTCAAGTAATGGAACGAGATATTTAGCAATTGGATAAGATGGGGTATTATATGCAGCTAAAATTGGTTGCAAGAGGATATTAGTTTTATGCACTTTAGGGAGACCGTATACGTTTAATACCAGGTACTTCCTAAAGATTGAAATTCCGTGCTGTCCATACATATTGAACATTGCAGTGGATATTGGAGTGGCAGAGCTGGGACTACCGAATGCAATTCGGTATTTTCTGTAGGACCGGCGGTATTTTTCTTTACTGAAATATTGAATCTTATCTGAATCTGCTACCGATACCGATACCGAATGAATATACCGAATGACTTTTTTCGGTACTTTTGAATTTCTTGGACGAACAAAAGAAGCTTCTTAGCCCTATAAGACCCACCGTCTTTCCAGGAAGACATTACTTTTAGAAACTATTAAATGTCTAGGCACCCCTCTAGAGCCTGGACTATCACGAGCTCTTGAAAATCGATAGGCGGAATACAGACCAGTTTGAAGATTGTGGCAAAAGTATGCTAACCTCCTATTTGAATACACTTCATACTTTGCCAGCGTTTGAAATTGAAGTAGAGAAGATATTTACATATTCTGTTAGTCCTGATTTTGTTTTTTTCCATATCTAAATTTTAGTTGCTCTGGGTTTATATGCAGGATTTTGTAGCAGCTATATCATTTTGCTAATTTGATTTCTTCCTAGGAAGAAACAGCTTTCTGTCTGAGTTTGGTGAATCAAGAACACGAGCAGAAATACAGTATATTATGAGTGATGCCTGACGACCTGTTGAAAGAGAATAAATTGTTCTGTGTATCACGGAAGGAAATGAAGGATTTCTCTGAGCAGCAGAAGTTGGGGCGAGAAACCTAGTCTCTAAGTAGTTGTAATACATCTTTCACAAGAAAATTAGTTACGAAGTTATAACTAAGAAACAAGTAGCATCGCAAATTTGTCGCGGCCATATTTGATAGCTGGATATACCAGTGGAGAAGTAATGATAAATACGGAAATGAATGTACAACGCGAATTATTACATAATGATAATGACCAGTGGCGGCTCGTGCTATGGGGCCAGAGGGGCCGGGCCCTACCAACAATTTGAGTGAAAGCATACAAAGTTCAAATCTAGGAATGAGTCTTAAATATTGGCAATTCAAAACTTGAATTCAGCTTAGAAACAAAAATTCTCCTCCGAATCGCTTTCAATTAATGCCGAGCAGCCAGCATTTCCTGGCCCCATTTTGCCTTTCATTTTCTGAAGCGTGAGGAGCAGCCAGGAGCCGTGTAGTGCCGGAGTTTTCTATGCAACGAAGCAGCAGAAAATATGGGCCGGCGGCTCCTGGCCCCAGTGAGCTCCTTACCTTGGCTGACAAAGCTTAAGGTTTTCCCCCCAAGTTCCTGGGTTTTTTCTCAGGTTGTGCTTGACTCCAGAAGCAGGTACTGGGTGGGGCTATGAGAAATGCCAGTAGAATTAGCAAAGCCGTAGAGGAATTTGACCACGCCCTAGCCGCCTTTGTAGGTTGGTCAGACTATAATGTCGAAAATTTGCTAAATGAAACAAGTATTTGGAGTGGGCTTCACAAGCTCGTCGATAATTCAAGAGTTAAATTTATTTTGCTACTTGATAATATGTAGTTTGTACTTTCAAACTAATACTTTAAATGCTCATTTACCTGAAGGGATAGAAGGCACCCAACTGACTCCAGCGCTGGCACAGCTCTGTGGTGGGTGATTCATAGAAGCCGCAGATGTCGGCACCAACCATTGGTATGCCGAACATGTTGAACTCCAGGATACCTGCACACAAGCTTTGTACATTTAGTAAATACAGTATATTGCATACACAATGGTGCTTGTTTTTGAAACGTAAAGTTGTCTTTGAAAAACCCAAAGGAATGTGTGTATGAAACCTTTGCAGCGTTATAAAGATTCAGAGAAGCGACCGCTAATGGAAAACGCTATATAACACCATCTCACGCTCAGCTTATGGCTGGACATTCAGCTCATATGCACCACAGTTCACTTACTACAGATAGTTATATCAAACAATAGAGCCTGCAGTTGAAGCATACTGACGTCACACAAAAATGTATCAGCCAAGAGCGTCACTCTTTCGCAGTGAGTGGGTAATCTCAAGACAGAGGCATCTTTGGTAATTTCCACCATGGCGTCGTGTGTGCTAGAGGTGGAGTGTGTGTCGCGATTGTTTAGTATATAAAAGTTGGTAAAATTGTTCAGTTGCAGTTTATTGTGCTTTTCATGAATGTATAACATTCTACTTTATAACCTATTGTAATGCAAAGTTTTTTGTTGAACGAAAATCATCTAATTTTGTCTTTATAAAAACCTATGTGAATCATTCTATTTCGCTCAAAGCATTAGCTTCAACTTAGGCAAACATTTTCGGATGATTTCTTCAGATCTTTTTATGGCACTGGAAATCAAGATACAATACCATACATCAAATCTATGATCTATTATTTTCCTTTACTTATGTAATTAAGTGTATAGGTAGTTCCGATTTGAGGAAATAATGATAAACAATTGGCTGGAAAGTCTTTCTGGTATACTGCAGTACAACGAGCAGCCGCTCGCGGCCTCCTTAGTTTACGCCAGCATAGTGACGTGGCAGTCGCCCATTGGCTGAAATTGGGCGCCACGGTGTTCGCTTAGAGCTGACATAACTATCTGTAGTAAATGAACTGTGATATGCACATGTCCCGATAGACAATGAAAGTCCGTATCCAAGATACGCAAGGAATATGCCCAGGTTAAACGATTTGCACGTTGACTATTCGCTCTTAAGTTGAGCGTACGATTGTGTAGTGTGGCCCTGTATAACGGAGTCGCATAGATAATTTTATAGGGGCAGAGGTCAAAGTGGTAAGAGCAACTGACATTCGAGACGCGCATAAAATCTGCTTCACAATCGTCATCAATCAATGGAGTCATCCTAACCTTTGGAGAAACTTCGAGTCGAATAGATTTTACCCATAAATTTTGGACACTCGAATGTAACAGTTACATAAGGTGTACACGAGGAAATCGGTCAGTTTTACGGAGGTAGACTCATATGTACCTACACAGAGAGAACTGCGTGTTAAAATGAGACTTGACGTGGGGTCCCAAAAGTCAGTTTAAGAGCCTTTTACTTAGGTGAGAGAAGGGCAATAAAAACAGATAAGCAAACCTATTGTAGCGCCAAGCCCTCGGCCACCATGACGCATTGGGTCGCTTCTTCGACCTTATTTTCAAAACTTGAAATGAAAGGTTATGGACAAAAGTCAAAACGGTTGCCTGTACAGCCGCAAAATCTGACCTTAGCGATACCCTGGTATTCTGTGCATGCAAACCGAGGCTGATGTAGCGTTCAAATGTGGTTGCTTGCAGCTTGAAATAGCGTAAGCATGATTAATTGATCGCTCCTAGATTACACTATACTTGACGACTCACTCTGTGCACCAAATAGGAGCGACGGTTGATACATGAAACTTCTATAAAATGTTTCATGGTTAACATAGGGAACTCAAACGCAAAGCGAGCTGTCCGCGTTGCTACAAGGAATGTGTTTAACAACAAGGAACACAAATGCGTAAATGCACATCATCAGAGTGTGGCACTAAGGAGTTTTAGGGCACAAAAATGACCTGCAATCAATCAAAATTAAATTAACCTCGTACCGATGGATGATGTTTATCAGAGTGTCTTTCTTGCTAATTAATGTTTTCTTGGCATTACCAAGAATAGTAAGTTTTATCTTTGGTTTAATTAGAAAAAATTATAGAAATTTCATAAATTTAGTCGCAGAAAATATTTTGTAGCATCAATCAGTTATATATACAATTTCGTAGCATCAATCAGCTGCATAAACTATTTGGTAGCATTAATCAGTTGCAGAACCTTCTAGGTAGCATCAATCAGATGCTTAATCTATTTGGTAGCATCAATCAGCCGCATAAACTATTCGGTAGCATCAATGAACAGCATAAACTATTTGGTGGCATCAATCAGCTACAGAAACTATTTGGCATGAGAGTGGTCCATCAAGTTCAGTGTGGTCTAGGATTCGCCTATTCACGCTATTGACGGTGAACTCACCAATAACGGAGGACGCCATGTCCTCCCACGTCGCAGAGTTGTCACCCAGCCAGTGGAAGGTGTACTGTCCGCTGCCGATGAAAGTGGACCTGCAGAGCACGTAGGCACGGTCGCCCGGGAACACGTTCTGCAGGGCTCTGCGGGCAGGAAATAATATTGGAAATCAATCGCCGGTAGCGTGTAAAATGAATGTGCGTAAAAACAGTGTGTGCTCGCGTATCCAAGGCAGCATCATGCATGACATCACAGCTCGATACAAATAATAAGAGGAGATGAGTCAAATTTCTGGAAGTGCGGAAGTTGCCGAAGTGCGAATGACTGTGAGGCTGTGATAGACAACGTGGTTTTCTCTTGGCCGCTTGGTAGTACATTCTTCTCCAGTCTGTTCGATCGTTTTAATCATTTAGAATTGAACGTAAGTAGCAGAAGAGACTCGCGCAGCAAAGACTGGCTATACGTTGTACAACGGTAACTCTCACGTTCCTCTATTACTTAGTACAAGACTATGAAGAACTGCTGGCGGCATAAACAGGAGCATTGCCTTGTGTAAAACGTGCTAAATGGTCACGTTTTCTGCGTATACACTTGCTTACGTTGGGTTTTGGTCACGTTGGTTTTGGGCTAAGTGATGGAGATTGAATCTGGCTAGGGATGGGCTAGAGTAATGTACGTTAGTTAGTTAAGACAGATTTGGCTAAGATTAGTTAAGTTATGTGAAGCTGGTGCTCGTTTACTCCAGCACTGTGGTGAGATGATGAATGAATGCAAAAGACTGTCTTGAAAGCTAGCCAGTAGGTTAGGTTTAGCCTCACAAACTCACTCGAAAGTAGCGGCGGCTTCCGTGTGTCCGTAGATGCTGTGCGTGTCGTACTGCAGGTAGGTCTTGCTGCCGTCACTGCCCGCTGTCGACATGCACACGGTCTTGTCGCACAGCTGCCCGATCAGGTTCTCTGGCACCGTGGCTGCCAGGGTCGGGTAAGGAGGGTTCTCCAAGCTGCAAGAAGAAAGATGATGCATATATTGGCCATTCTAAAAAAATATGTAATTTTTTTACTATAGCTACAATGCTATTCATGCAAAAAATTTTTCCAGCCTCCCAAAGATTAGTTTGATCCCCATATATTCATGCATAAATATTTCCCACTGTCGACAGTTTCGAATAGGAAATATAAGTCTACGGGTTTTACAAAGACATTTCAATTACTGGTAACCCTCCGTTTAGGTAAGGAAGTGCTATTGACCTAACCTGAGAATGACCTTGCACGAGAGGTCAGTTCACCGTTAATAACAGTTTTCTTTGGCAGGCATTGGCTTAACAAAAACATATTTTATGGAATACTACTGCACTTGGAATAGTTGCTCTGTATTTCTCTACCTGATCTTAAGCATTCCTGATGTTACGCACTGTGCTATAATACAATTCCAGATCTCTATAGCTACTTGTCCCACGGCTTGGCCATCTTTTTTTCTGTAAGTCCAGTTTCATCTTATGGGAACCCTATGAAAAAAAAATCTCCACTATTGGACCAATTCGAATGAAACTTGGTACATGTATGTAAAATCGAAATGATTAGCATAAAACTCACTGGTTGTCAGGACACATCAAGTGTCCTTCCGTGCCGTAGTTCGTCTCAAAGTTGGACACTTCGTTCATGTCGATCCAGAGACCATCATAGTTCACCGACTGTAGGTAGCACAGCAATCACAAATAGTTATTGTGATCCTAAGTAAACTATATTACCAATAAAAAATAGCGTTTCATGGTCGTTCATAGAGGGTGGAACTTGACTCGCGGACACTATAGGACTGCTGAATTATTACTAATATACTTCCCGGGCAAAAGATATTCCCCTGTTACTAGTAAGGTGTAGGCCCTCCACGAGTACGTATAGCAGCAGAATTTCGAACCCCACAGAAGTTTAGGTTATGTGGAAGCACTCTAGAGGTACCAATCTTTATTCACTGCTGCTCAGGCATAGACGAGTGCCTGATCTGCTCTAGAAAGATGGGAAGAAAGCAAGATGTCACAGAATGGCAAAGAGAAGTTATTGCTTTTGGTCGATCTAAGGGACAGCGAGTCAAGGAAGTAGCGGAGTTTGCTGGTGTTTCACGCCGTACTGTTTTGCGAGTCTTCAAACAATGGAAACAATCGGTTACAAAGGACAATGCTAGGCGTAATTATGATCGCAAAAAATGCTAATGCCTTCAACGAAGCCTGTGTGCAAAAGGCGATACAAGGAGGAGGTAGGTCTGTCAGGTTCTGAGGCTGTTTTAATTACTTGGAAGTGGGCCCCTTGATTGAAATAACCATCAAACTGAATCAGGACGGTTGCACTGATTTATTAAATGACCAAGTTATTCCATTTTCAGAGTATCTGTATGAGAATCGCATGGCTACTTTACCAATTTTCCAGAATGATAGCTGCCGTATACATCGGGCTAGACCTGTCATACATTGACATGAAAACATTCTGCCTATGTAAGGCACCTAAAATGGCCAGCTAAGTCTCCAGACATGAACCCCATCGGGAATTGCAAGGACCATCTTGATTGACAAGCTATGGGCCGAAAAGATCCTCCAGGTAGTTTGGCTGATGTAAGGAATCGATTGCTGTAAGAGTGGTTCAAATGGATCAAGTGTACATTAGAAATCTTGTAGCAATGCCTTTTAGAATTGCTGCAATTATATGTGCTCGTGGAGGTCTTACCCATTATAAGGAACAGGTGACTAGTTTTTTTGCCCGGGAAGCTTAACAATATTAATAACTAGAGAGCACTCTGAGGCGTCAAGTCAGGCAACAGAAACAAAAAATTTCAATTCGTTCTGAAACTATGATTTTCTTTGTATTAGCTCCAAAATCTGATTATTTGTGTCTTCTGTTAGTATTAACAATTCCTGTAATTTTCATGAAGATCTGTTTATAACTTTTTGAGTTATGCTGCTAACAAACATTATGACAAGCATAAGTCAAACACACAAACAGACCAACCGATCATCACAAAAATTTGATCATATGTCTTTTACCATCACAAACAACTCCTGCAAATTTCATAAAGATTCATCCATGAGTTTTCGAGTTACTGTGCTAACAAGCATAAAATCAAACATTGCGACAAACAAACAAACAAACAAACCAACAGATCATCTCCAAATTTTGGTCATTTCTCTTCGTAATATACCTAGCAACTCATAAAAATTTCATGAAAATCCGCCCGTAACTTTTCGAGACATGGCCTTGAGAAAAAATTGGTAGACAGACGAACAATCGACTGACAGATGAACGGATTTTTGTCAAAAGTTAATTATATGTTACTGTTAACATACCCAACAATCCTTGCAAATTTCGTAAGTATCCGTTCACAACTTCTTGAATAATCTTGGTCACAAACAAACAAGCAAACAGAATAACAGACAGATAAACACGACAAAAACATATCCCCCTCGGCCGAGGTAATAATTGCGTACTACGCTGCACCAAATCTCAGCGCACGGGCAGTGCCGTCGACTGAAGCAGTCGTTTCGATCGTGATAAGCTGTTCTTATTGTTTTTTTTATTATTATTTTTTAGGGCTTCAGTCATGAACTTTGGTTTGGATTTTTTAGGACGGCCTCAAAAGTAATGCTGCTTCAATTGCGCTAGAGATTATCTTAAAACTAATTAGTTTACTATGGACGCGTAGAAATTGATGCAAAATAGCGAAACCAACGTTTAGACCGATATTCTGGACAATCAGTGCTAATGTAATTAGCATAGCTCGATGGAAGTATCCCATTATATTACGCGCGATTTTATAAACATTACTATCTTTACTTATGTAATATGATGCTTATAGTGCCGTACTGTACCCTAAGACATTTAAACAGCTCTTCCTGGTACATCAATTTTGATAACACACCCTCATACATCAACAAAAATATACAGCGATTCCAAAGGCCCCTATAGAAGTCGCTTCGAAATAAAACCAGGAACCACTAACGAATAACGGAAATTTGCAGGAGTGTATGCCCTTATAGGAAATTAGGTATCGTTTAAACTTCCAATTGTTACTACAACTGGAGGTTTGCTACAACTGAAGGCATGTAGTGCAACGTGTCGCACCTCTGTTGTTGAAAAGTCTGCTGTGGCAAAGCAGAGTATTCAGCGACAGCCTTGATATTTAAATTGTGGAAAGTGTACGGAAATTCATTCAGGCTTTCTCCCCGTTATTTATCTGGACAGCTTGTTACTCCCTGTCAGCTCTATCGGGGGCGTACTAGGTAGAAGCAGCCAATTCCAAGAGTCTCTTGGATGAAACTGCAGCGTGCTATATGAACTAATGTGCTAGGTACAGCCACCAAATGAGAAAACAAATTTGAATTACTGTTAGAATATTTAACTGTAATTTCTCACCTGGTAGAAGCGGCCGATTTCGTCCGACCACCAGCGCTTGGTGTCGTCAGATAAGAAGTCAGGGAAGGCGACGTTCTCTTGCGGCCACACATTGCCCAGGACGAAGTCGTCTCCCTCAATGGGCTGGTTTTCGGGCACCAGGTCCGGGGTCATCCACTGTGGACGGATGCATAATCGTATTGAAAATAAAAATTCATTTGCATACAGTGACGTACCTGAACTTTCTGTTTGTGGATAGCCTATAAATGGAATGATGGCTAATCCAAAACTAGCTTGCGGGGCTAGTAACCCAACCCACTATAAAAATAATAAGCCTAACTAAAAATTCTCTTCATGCCAACCTGACGGTGTGTGGGGAGAATGTTAGTTGTTTTACACTCAAATTTATCGGCCGATATCTAGACCGTTACTTAATATAAAGAGTTACATTTAGCAAAATATTGCAAGATCCTCATTTTAGAGACAGATTTTCGTGTGTATAATCGGCCCAAAATCTTAAGAAATGGTTCCTTGGAGAGCTATACTTTAGGTTGAATCTGATGTGACTGGAAACCGTGACTGGATATACACCGCCTCGTTTTTGCTGCTCTGAGCCTGGCTGGACTATGACGGACCAATCGACCCGTTTCCAGAGCAGATCAGAAGCCCATGTTTTGATATCCACAGAGCTATTGTTCAGCATTTAAGCAGAAATTACTGCGTAGCAGAACTGGCCTCGTAAGAAACCCTTGACACATATTTCCTCCGGAAAAACACGCTGCGAGTTTTCTCGCTGGATGAAAAAAGTGTCGCAAACTCGATACCTTGAGGAAGACGCTTTGTTCTCTGCCGGAGATGTACGGAGGGTTGGTGGATGTGTTGACAGCAATACCAGGATCCTGTAGACAAAAGAAAGCGATAAAGACAAAACAGTCTAGCATAGCTTCAGGCAAACAATGTTATCTATGACAAATACAACCGTGTGTTTGGCACAAATAGACATGATGTAGGCCATCATGGTGCTCGAATGATACCAGCTGGAATGTTTCTACTTTGGAGAGCAATATAATAATAGCTACGGCGTGAATGACTTTGGCTGATATCCTAGAAATGAAAAGGTGCGGTCGCTTATGGTCTCCTTGCTACGAGCCTGCTATTGGTTCACATTTGCTAACTGCTGCCTCAAATGACCATGATACTGACTAAAACAAGCATGATCCTGGTTTCAATAAACTTTTTTTGGTTCAAAAAAGCATGATACTCCAGATGAGCAAGATTCAGATGAGGAGAAAATTCATTGAATTAATCCGTACTTACGATAAGAAGCACAAGTCTAACGTTATCAGCATGCAACTCCTGAGCCAACTCAGGCAAGTCAGTGTAGTTGACATGGTCGTAGGTGAAGTCGTGATACACTTCCATGTGGTCGCCGTCGATGGTCTGAACGTCCTGGAGACAAATAGCGCTACACTTAGCTAAATTGGGCCAATACAATAGAAGGTAGCTGATATCGGACACTGATTTTAGACTATAAAGAAAAAATGAAATAATGATAACAATAATGACTAGAGAGCTCTCGGAGCGCATACCTCCGCAAAGTTAGACAACGGTAACGAAAATTCGAATTGGTTCTGAAACCATGATTTTCTTTGTATCAACACCAGACTCTAATCATTTATACCCAACTTGTTTTTAATTTGCTCGTCATATGGAATAAGAAAATACATGGTAGAGCTGTAAAAGAGAAATGTACACAGACATCCCCCCCCCCAGAATCTGGACTATTGTTAATTTTTTAGATATGACAAACATTATAACAAACAAAAGTCAAACACGCATGCGAGCAAACTGGTCATCATCAAACTTTAATCATTCATGTCTTTTAGCATTACGAACAAGTCCTGCAAATTTCATAAGGATCTATCAATAACTTTTTGAGTTACTGTGCTAACAAGCATAAAATCAAACACAGCAACAAACACACGAACGAACAATCAGATTTCAACAAAAATTTGGTCATTTACTCTTTGTATCATACCTAACAGCTCATGTAAATTTTATGAAATTTGTTTATAACTTTTCGAGTTATTACCCCAAGAAAAAAAAAGAAGGAAGGCAAACAAACAGATGAACGGATTTTCACCAAAAGTTACTCATCTGTTACTGTTAACAGGCCTAACAATCCCTATAAATTTCGTAAAGATCCTTTATAACTTTTTGAACAATTTTGGTGACAGACAAACAAACAAAAAAAAAAGCCAGACAGACAGAGAGACGGACAAACACGACAAAAACACTATCTCTTTGGCGGAGGTAACTAGAGCACTCGCACAGCTCATACCTTCTCTAAGCAAGGCAATAGTAACGAAAAATTTAAATTGGCACTGAAACAATAATTTCCTTTTCATCAGCACCAAAATCTAAATCTGGTCATTGTGCCGCTTGACACTAATAACAGCTTCGGTGATTTTCTTGAAGATCCATTCATAACTTTCTGCACTTAAAAATCCTCGTAAATTTTGAAATAATTCGGCCATATAACTTGATGACTTATCTTGGTGACAGACAAACAAAGAGACAGCCAGAAAGACAAACTCAACAAAACAATCGCCTTGGCGGAAGTAATGAATTGAGTGACAGTAATATTAACAAGCGCATCTGAGAGCGCATTCTTCCGCTAGTCAAGATAACGGCAAGGAAACATTTAAATTGGTTCTGAAACTTTGTATCAGAACCAAATCTAATTATTAGTGTCTTTTGGCAGCAATTACAGCTTCTGTGGTTCTCTTGAAGATCGCTACATAACTTCTCGAGTTATGTTGTTAGCTAACAGAGGGTTACAAAAACTTGATCATTTACTTTTTGCAATATACCTGACAACTGACATATGTATTATGAAAATCCATCTATAACTTTTTGAGTTAGGGTACTACGAAAAAAGAGGCAGACAAACAAACGGTAGAATGGATCTTCATCAAAAGTTAATCAGTTTTTACCTACGGTACTCTTAACACTTCCTGCAAGTTCCGCAAAGAGCCGTCCAAAGCTTTTTGGGTTATCTTGGTGACAGACGAGCTAACAAACACACAAACAAACTAACAGAAAAATAGACAAACGAAAAACGAACAGACAGAAAAATTCGACGACAGCATAACCTCCTTGAAGGGGACAATAATTTGTAGTAGCTGTAATTATAGTACGGGAATTTTTACCTCCGAAAACGAGGTTATATTTTATCGAGCTTATCTGTCGGACTCTTCGTTTGTCTGTCACTAAGAGAACTGAAAAAGGTTTGGATGGATCTTGAGGAAATTTACAGGAATTGTTGGTTATGTTGGGCGGAACGGATGATTAACTTTTGGTGAAGATCCGTTCATCTGTAGGTTTGTTTTTATCGGCCTCTTTTGTTTTTGACATAACTAAAAATTTATTGACAGATTTTTATGACATTTACATGAGTTTTTTCGTAAAACGCGAAGAGCAAAGGGTACAATTTTTTAGATCTATATGTAAGTTTGTTTGTTTCTTTGCTCGTTTGTTGCAGTGTTTGGTTTTATGCTTGTTAGTACAATAGCTCAAAAAGTTATGAATGGATGTACATGAAATTTACAGGAATTGATAGTAATAATTGAAAAACATCAATGATTAGGTTTAGTTAATGATCGGTTTTGTTTGTTTTTGTGTGTGACTTATGTTTATCTGAATGTTTGTTAGCAGTATGGAGCAAAAAGTTATTACTAGATCATCGAGGAAATTACAGAAGCTGTTATCACAGTGAAAAGGTACAAATGATTAGATTTTGGTGCTGATACAAAGAAAATCGTAGCTTCAGAACTAATTTGAATGTTTCGTTGCCGTTGCCTTGCTTGACGGAGGTCGGCCCTCTCAGAGTGCTCTAGCTTTGAAATTTAAATGGTACTATTGTTACCACAGGTATAAATAAATTTCCCGACATTCCTTATCCCCAACCTTTTTCTTGCTAAAAAGTTTATTCATAATTTGCGGTACTTACTTTTGTAATTCAACGTTGAATCTTAACATATGAATCAAACACCATTGACAAATCTAGGAGATTCTTTCTTTGCAGTAAAGTAATACACCATCTTTTCATATAATTTTTTCCCCTTACGTTTCTTGTAGATCAAAAATTGTTTGAGAGCTTTTTTTTGTGTAACGTGCTCGTTCCATTAATTATTCCGTAAAGGAAAAAAAATAACCAACAACTTTATGTACTTGCTTGAACACAAATAAGCATTTTGTATGGATGATAGACAGAGGTTAAGAACCTTATATAGATTTACCTGAGGGATGCCAGCGGCCACAGTCCTGGCTCGGACCTCCCGGACACCATCAGTGGAGTTGTATCCCCAGCGGCTGAGCTGGAACCCCAGCGCCCAGTAAGGGGGGAAGAAGGGCTTGCCGATAAGCTGCACGACAGTGAAAACATGAAAGGATTCATTTGATTCTCTCTTTTTTTTTAACTTGTGAAAGTAGGAAAACGTGGAAGGCACATGAATAAAACTATTTTTCTGATGCATGACGTTGCAAACGAAAAGTTTGAATAATTAATTTAATTTATGCACCTAAATTTGCGTTTAAGACTGGAAGGGTACGAACACATTATTCACCCAAACGCAATGTTAGCTCTAAAAAAAAAAGCGGCTGCGAACCAACGGACAATGATTTTTTAGCCCAGTACCGCTTTTTTGAAGCCGGCCGTTTTATATTATACTAGAGGGCCCGCGCTGTCATAAAATGACAGCGAATAATTTGTGATGACCTGCTTCATTGATCATGCTTTCATTATTACAACTGCTAACCTGAGCACCCTTAGATGAGTGTTTACGGCTGCACAGCCGCTCAGTACTGAAACTTTTTTTTTCTTTGAAGTAGAGAAAATACATTACTTGTTGCAGGCCGATCAGCAACGCTCAAAGTAATAGCTCAGATTCGGTATTATACAAAGATACGTTAGGATTGCCTATACAGGTTCAATGATTTTTGCTTAGCGAGAGCTTTTTCATCGACTACTGAATTAAATTTGGGAAAATAGCTGAAGCAACGAAATCATCTGTAGGAAGAAACAACGAATCAAGATGTATGAGAGTGCCAATGCAAGCGTCAGATATCTTCACTGCTGAGATTTCAACTTCGGCAATGCAAGAAGTGCATTCAGACATAAGGTCGCCCGATACTTTGCCATAGATTCGATGTATGGAGAAGCTAATACTCGTACAATCAGACTAAGCCTGCGATGTCTTCATTGTTTGAATTTCAACTCTCCCTGATTAAGATACGCTTGCCATCTTCTGGAACCCGGCCTATTATCTACCTAACAGTTATCAATGGAACTTGAGAGCACGACCAGAGCCTCCAACCTGGGCTAATTTTCGCCTATCTGTTTTGTTAAAGCGTGACTGGAAATAGATAAATAAATAAACAGATAAACAACCAAACAAAGTAACAGATAAATAAATATCGGTCTTTATTACATTGTAGATTTATGCAATTAAGTAACATGAGAGTAAAATAAGCGGACTATCAAATCTTTTAACTCTGATATAAAAATGACGTCACAAACACTCGCTATAAATTTGGCCAAATAATTCATCAGTCTGCTCATGAAATCAAGAAAATGAAATTCATGCAATATCTGTGAACGTTCTCTTGTATCTTTGGTCTATAAAACAAAATGGTAAAAAATAGTTAAGTTACAGCCTCTTTGAAAACCGTAGGCCCAGTATAATAATAATAAAGTTTATTAATACCTCATGAAAGATACAAGGGAGCCTTAAAAATAATAAAGTGCTCTAGTATTAAGCCCATTGGTGGTTCAAGAGCTATTTGGGCTACGCACAGAACTTTCAACTTTGGTGAGGTTCTCCACTAATCGCTGTCGAAGGGTGGCACTACTCGAAACCAGACATGTGAACCTAACTAACGTTAGACTGTGGGCTACGGCCGTCCCCAGCAGTGCCGTTCAATGGATAATAGACAATGTCACACACTGGTACGTAACATAGGCACGGCCACACAAGACAGCACCATTCCGCCGCTGTAGGATTCCCCCCATCACGGCATCCTGACAGGACGAGGGTCCCGCAGCATCACAGCTCAGCTCAAAACAAATTATCATTATTATGTTCCTAGTTTAAGCCTCCCTACCCACAGAGTACACTATGTTTATATTATTCACCGAAATTTTTATAACACGTACAAAATATATTGGGTTCATTAATTAGGCTAGTGAAAAAATGCACTATCGAAAACAAATCCAACAAGAAGCCGGGGACTCTAAGAAATCTTGGAAAATCATCAATGAATTATTAAACCGCAAGACTCAAACTAATGCATTGGAAATAGAACTTGATGGAGAAATTTTACGTGGTGATAGGCATGTTAATCATTTTAATACGCATTTTACATAAATTGCTGATAACCTAGTACAAAACCTTCCAGAAAACAACGTGCAATATGAACTTGCTAGTCCTCGTGTTGACTCTTCTTTTGATTTTATACCAATTACAGAAGATGAAATTACCAGTGTTGTATCCCCCATGAAGGAACAACGACTTCATAAAAACGAAATACAGCCAAGGCATTTACTACTTGTATTGCCATACTTTGTCAGCTATTTATGTTCCATATTTAATAAGTGTGTGACGGAGGGTATTTAT
>LQNS02278178.1:4841671-4885232 GCA_001587735.2 Parhyale hawaiensis | reverse complement strand
AGCCAAATGGCTTTCCTTTACTGCCCTTCGTAAATGTCCACCTGAAATAAAAGAAGCCTTTCGCAAGCTGGAAAAGCTCGAAGTGAAAAGAATAAAAACGGAATGTCATCTAAGTTTTAATGAAACATGTTTGATTAATGAACTGCTGCCCACCTACACAAATATATATATATTATATACAGAAATGGAAAAGGAACCACAAAAGCGTAGAGCCAGGCCAAGAGCATGAAATGGAAAAGTATCAAGTGCTTGCAATAAGCTATTTCTCTATTTTAGACTATTTTTTCCTGTGTGTGTGTCTCTGTCCCGTTGTGAAGAACTAGATCCTAAGAAAATAAATTCATCTGAGGAAAAATAAGATGGTCGTTGCCTTGCCAAATTTTTGAAATTGGAAGAATGAAGACAACTAAAATACCATCACGTGGTTAGATAGATACTGGATTGTATTTCCACTGAGATTCATTTTAAGTTTATGATACTCAAATTAAGGACATCAGGGAAAGAAAGGGAAAAAAGTATTCCTCAGAATAGAACCCCCCAAAAGCGAAAGAAACAAGATTTCTCAGAGTAATTATTTTCTGTCATTGTTTGATAACGGCGGCTAGTAGATACTAATAATTAGACTGAGCCACTCACATTTCGTTGCCGTTACTCCTGCGCGTAACGTTCAGCACCACAGGGTCACCAGCGCTGCCCATGTACACGTCATAGAGAGGATCCATGCCAGCCTCAGCAGGCAGGTTCAGGGAGATGGGCACCTCGTAGCGGTCGCTGTACGCGTCTGTTAGCTGGTAGAGCCAGTGACGAAAAGAAAATTATTGCCATTGATTGGGTTAGCGCTGTCGCACCTACTGTATTTTCGAATGTATCAGCTACAACGTCTAGCCGTCGTCACAGGTTATCTACTCGTGTATAGAAGCGCCATGTATGCATCTACCGGCTGGACGAGGCCGTGTAGAAAAACCATGCAAATCATTAGTTCCACTTTTTATTCGTAAAAAACAATGAAAAATAGTTTTGGCCTCATGTTCTCTGATAAATCTATTTCGATCGCTTTCAAGAACCGTTTGGTAAGTAATGAAACTATTACCTGGTGCAAGCGATGTGGCGAAAATATAGAGAATTCTTCCTATTTTTAGCTATAAGGAAGAATAAAAACATTTTCAGATGGTACAAAACTGACATCCTACCGTATCGGCCTGGGATAGAATTAAGCTATAACAAGATTTTGACCGCCTCATGGAATGACCGCAGCGCGGCAGATGAGCTTTAGCTTGCATGTCCACAAATGTTTAAAAATGCCAGTAGAGCCGGAGAATCCCTCTGCCCCCGACTTGAAATGAACGGGATAGAATTAGCTGTTGCCACCCAACTACGTGACTTGGGAATAACTGTCACAAACAAACTACAACACAGTCGGCAAGTTGACATGAGGGCAAAGATGGCGAGCTCAGTGCTGGGATTCATCACCAATAATTTTGAATACAAATTTAAGGACTTCATGGCTCTTTTGTTCAATGCACTAGTGCGACCGCATTTAGAATTTGCTGTTTAACTCTCTTCGCCACATCAGCGCAGCAATATCGAAACTGGAAAGAATAAAACGCAGAACAACATAATTGATACTTTAGTGCGAAACTTGTCATACGAGTGGCACCTACAGGAAGTGGGACTCCTATTTCTCGACCAAAAAGGATTCAGGGCAACTAGTAGAAACAATCAAGTACTTGAATGGCATCATAGACGCTCCTACAATGAAACTTTTTAACAGAGACGTTGCTGATTGCCTCCGAAACAACGACCAAAAACTCATGAATAAATAAAGAAAAATTACTTTAAGCTAGCAGTTTTTCTCTTGCTTCATACTGAGCATTTGGAATGGACTCCCCTTCAAAGTTGTCCGAGTAGAGACAGTCAATGCATGTAAGAATCGTTTTGACAAACATTGGGAGCAACATCCTCCACAGTTACAAACTCTTAACGGTAAAAGCTTCAGATATCACACTAATCCATTATCTTTCATGCCTCAACTAACTTAGCGTCTCAGAGCTCCCCGGACTGCGGCAATTGATCACTCTTGCGTAATCAACCCGCTGGTTGAGTTTATTTCCTTCTTCTTTTCTTCTCCAGATGTCTAATTGTTTTTGACATAATGGCACTAGCTCATTGAGTGCAGAAACGTGAGTTCCGCTGCTCTAGAGGAGATCGCTTGTCGATCTGTCTACTGCCAGGTATCTAATCTAAACTTATCTCAAAGTGCACGGATTTTTAAATTTTCTTTCACTCTAAACGTAAGAAATATTGAAAACTTCAGCAGTGATGTTAAGGTAAACCCGCTTCCATGATGATTCAAATACAGCACATATTAACCAGTCTTTTCATACACACACATGCAGTTGTGTTTTCCAGGAAACAACAAAACGTTTCAACGCTTTCTACTACGTTCAACAAAGAAAATACTGTAGTGTGCACTCGCCTTTAGACTTCATAGCTTACATTTGGAATTTAATTCACTCACCCTGATCTGGACGTGGTAATCTTCATGGTAGATGACCTCGAGCCGCACCTCCCTGACGTCACCCCCGAACATGGTCACCGACTCATTGTATTTATACAGAGTGGACTGGAATAACGATCAGAGTAAATGAAACATTTCGACGAGTAATTCTGGTTAGATTTCCTTGAGAAATTTCCTAGATTGACGAATGGGAAATTATTTGTGTTTCCTAATGGCGCAGTTTAGCTAGTGAATAATCGTCAATTTTCTGTATCCAGTTAATGTATTTTTCTGATCTTGCAGAACAGTGTGAAAGCTTGGGTGAAGAGAAAAATTAAATTGAGGATATTATGTAATATAATATCTTATGAAGTAATAATAAAACTCTTGGTGGGCTATAAATTTAGCACATTAGTGACACACTGACGGGTAGTTATTAGAAAACTCGAACTGCTGAACTGGAATACTGAAGTCATAGCCAAAATGTTCGAAAACCTTGCGTGAGGTTTAATTTCCTAAAAAAAATTAAATTCCTCTAACGTGACCTACCGTCAAATAAAATCGATTTTCTACTGGGATAGTAAAGAACTAGGTTTATCTCATCGTGAGTTCGACAAACTGGAACACATTGAAGGCAGTAACATGATTCAGTTATTGAAAAACATCAGTAGTACTCACCACAAACCCTCTGCCAGTGCTGGTGGGGTTAGTACCATAGTAGTACCCGGCGTTCATGTTGTTTTCCATGTGGCACAGTCCCAAGTCTGGGTTCCAGGCGCAGGCGGAGTACATGCCACATACTTCCTCTGATACAGACTCCGGGTTACCTGGTGCAACAGACAGTTAACAGAATGATATGGTTATCAAATTAAACTGTGATTCAGGATTACCTGTACAAAAGTTAACATATATAAGCACAAATACATAATGGGTCTTATTGTCAATGCTAGCAGATACAGCCGTCAGAAATGACGACGATAAATTATTTCAGTACTACGTCAGTGTTCATATGTACAGTCTGACTGTCGTGATTCTACAATGAGAATCCATTGCATCTACTACGGCTACTATTTGATCTTTTTTTTTTAAATAATAATGATTCCATATCGGTAAATTTATTTACCTTATCTCCACTTGCCCAGGCGAAATTAGGATAGAGAAAAGTATCTATCCGGCTGCTTCCGTATTTTGTGAAAGCAACCCTCTGCTTTGTGTTCATTTTATCAACATCTACTTATAAATTACTTCGAGGGTCGACTTTCTGCCTATGTAATGCTCGTATAAGCTAGGAGGGGTACACGAAATTTATTAATAGTTGAATAAATTTATTATCGTGTTTTGATATTGATTTGGATGTTGAAGTAAAAGGACCTAGCTGGTGCAAAATACATGTAAAGTTACCAGGCTACGGAAAATGAATCAATTATTGTATTGAACCGCATCAACTATAAGTACCGAAGACCTCTTGCTTGGGATAAATGTTGTCCAATAAACGTCATGGATCGTGACTATCTGTATGTATGTCTATATTGAGGTTTTTATGTGGTGCCGGAATGAGATACTTCAGTAGAGTGAATTGTGTCCACTTAATTCTACAATTGTGTCATATGGTAGAAAACTTAAAGGTATTTATATTCAGAATGGTATCTATTAAATGTCGTGATCTAGATGCCTCATGTAAAAATTAAATATACTAATATAGTGGATGCTACTTATTGTAATTCTGGATGCTACTTATTGTTATTCCAAAGCAGGTGACTTAGTGAAAAATTTGAAGGTGTTAACATAGGGTTTGATATTTATTTTACTATAGTATTATGGTCGAATATCCAGGTGCCAAAGTCAACAACTATCAGCAGCAAAAATAACTATGGAAGTGATTTCATGTGAAACTAGAGCCTCGTGGCGTAAGACCATCACCCGAGGTGAGGGCAAATTCAAGCCGTCATTTTTGATGGCCAGCTAACTCAAATGTTTTGCTATCTTCCACATCTCAGATAACCCACCTGACTTTCTGAAAGAAATTATCATGACGCAACTCCTTCTGCCTCTTTTTGGGTAGACAGTAAACAAAATTCATCATCGTCATTTTTGATGGCCAGCTAATCCTAGTTTTTTGGCATGGGTCACATCTAGGTCAACCCACCAGACTCGCTGCAAAAAATATGAACATTGCTCAACTCCTACCACTTTTTAGGTAGACAGTCAGAACAAAACATCATCACCGCTCTTCTTTTCGCCCTCGGGTGATGATTATAGAAGATAGAAAGAACTTTTAATTATTTTTTTTTTAAATTTAAGTATTTGTACCTTTGTTAAAATCTTGGACCAGATGTATAGGAGTAGGTATCAGTCACACATAGAACATCCAGTGGACCGACCATCGTATTTGTTCCATCACCTCTGTTCGCCTTCAAAATACTGCGCAGCAGTCATTGGCCCGCATGCTTAGGAGACTCCTGCTATTGGTGGATGCGACCGACAGTAGCCAGAAGTAACGTCATCAATGAGCAGATAGGTAAAAAATAATAAAGTGGTTGTTCCCTGTGCCTCTAAGTCGCTTTGCTTAATTTGGCTTTATTTTCTTATTTGCATTGGTTGTCTTGTGAACACAATCGAATTTAAGAGGGCACTAAAAGTGTCTTCGTAATAAACAGCACTCGGAAATTTGTTAAGAGGGCTATATGAACACAGAATTTTCACAATTACAGCAGCACCCTCAGTAGCTTGGAATACCCTTTACGTAGCTCATAAGTCAGACAATATCTTGTTTCATTTCTTCATGCACTATTATCCATTCCATTTGAAGCTTTGACTGCTAAAGTGATAAAATCTCTCACTACGTAAACCAGTGCAGTGCTGGTAAACAAGATCGGCAACTCGTCCCAGTAGTTGCGGTTTTCGTTTTGACATATGCTTCATCTCTAATTTTATCTGCTGTTTAGCATGGCAGTGTCTGAGTGAGGACCAAGACCTACACAGTTTCATCGTCTCTCTAGGAATGAGTTCCACGGCCCGTCTAGTGTTCTCAATGTTATTTATTATTACTAAAACTTCACGCCCGGGCCGCCACAGACAGGTAATACAACCCAAGTGAATCAGCTTGCAACACCGGGAAGCCCGAAACGCTGCTAAAGAGAATCCAATAACAAACCATTAACTGCTGACTTAAACGCCTGCAGGCCAACACGACCGAAAGCCGACGCCGGCAATGAATTCCAAACCCCAACAGACCAGGGCATAAAGCACCGACTGAACTGACGAGTTCTGCATCGAACAGTCTCTAAAGTGAAAGAGTGTGCGTCAACCGCAGCACGTGTAATCCAGGAAAGCTGTGTATTTCTAATCTAATTATTAGCGCCAGAATTCTTTCTTCTTCGTGATTTTGAGCAATCGAAATTCCTGCTAACATTTGAAGTGACTATCAGCACTAATTACTGGACACATTAAAAAATTGAAAAGCTAAACTCACCGGGAACTGGACACTCGATGCTGTCCAGGAAACTTTGGGCAGTACAGACGCCCAGCCCAACAGCGAGCAGCAACAGAACTCGACCTAAACCCGCCATGTCTGCAGCCGCGCCGAGGAGGTGGTGGTGGAGGATCCGAACCCTTCCTTGCCCTCCAGTATTTATAGGCACGGCGTCACTGACACCCAACAGCTGCAGGGAGATAGCTGTGGGAGGTAATGTGATAATGATCGGTGAAAAATACATAGAGCTTTGCAACAATTAAGAGTTAAGATACACTTTCCAGTTCGGTATCGAACTAATCGTACTAGTACAAACACTAAGCAACCGGACTTTTTAGATCGCATAGAGCGTAATTGCAGAGAAGACATTGAGTATTTCCTTACATTCTTTTATAAAAAAATCTGCCTATTAATTTAACATTTTTCTAGAAAATAGAGATGTGATCAGTCACCTGACCATAGTACGATTAAAAAATTATGTAGGCGACTAAACAGTCAAACCTAGAGTAGAATGAAACTAGTCTGAGATCTTGATATTTACTACTACCCGTGGGTCCCTAGACGCCTGCGAGTACTGCAGTATTCGTATTGTATTATACGACAAGGTTTTTATATTAAGTAGGGGCTAATTAATTGTCGCTAATATAAATAAGACCTAAAATACTACACTAGTACAACATCAGTATACCTAAAGATACTTTCACCGTTGTTTGACAGGCAACTGTTTTAAAAATATTGATTGTACGATAGGGTATCTTATTACGTATGACGCTAGAAGATAGTTTTGGAAAAAGTGTACATATGCGACATGCAAACAAATGTATGTTTTTTTAGAATATTGGATAGCTTGGTCAATGGCCTCCAGCAATGCTTTGCTTAAAGCGACGCGAAAACTAGGCTTAAATTATGAAATAAAGTTTGATGATGAGATTATGAAATAAACAAATGATATTAGATAGCTCAATTTGCTAAAGAAAGTGTATAACTTTCTAGTGGCTATACAGATACCTATATCACTGTAATATGTAACTTGTACCTGTTTCAAACGATTTTTGAAATGAACCAATATGCATCTATGTACAATAAACTTATCAGTGGTTTCATAGGCCCTAAGCACTTAAGACTGTGGTGCCCTATATATGCGTCGCCTACTAGGCATTATAACGTGATAAATCACAGATAATTTTATCCATCCAACTGAGACACATTTTTTAGTAAGAAAGGAAATAATGCTTATTTTTATATACTTTCACTCATATTTGAAATGTTTCCTCCCGCTTTTTTTTTACCTTCAAAGTTTTCAATAAAATCGTCAAAACTGATTTACGTAGCACAACACATCTGCCTCTATAGCAGTGGTTCTCAAACTTTTCTATGCCTGGCACTCATGGAAAACTATTAATGCGTGCTCGGACCCCTTACATGTTTTTTACTCATATGAAGATAAAGAAGAAAATTTATGCCAATATTTGCAACATATTGAATTAAGTTAATTTTTGAATGCCATAGAAATAATTCAAGATTTCCTACCCAGTAAATCTTCATCTCGCACCCCCAGTGGGACACTCCTGCCCTAAGAAGTTCTGTAAGTAGAAAGTCAGTGGAGCTTTTCATGTACTGAGACTACGGAAACACAATAAAATGCATTTGAAAAAGGAAAGGAATCGAGCCTTAATTTTGCAAATGGTAGCATCATCTAGAAATGACATTTTTTTTTATCGAGAACTGCTCATTAAATTGTTTACTTCAAAAAAGTTTAGAAGAGAGAGATCAGCGAAACTTTGGATGAACTATGATTATAAAAAATAAAAAAGTTGGCGTCTGAACGAAATGCGCCGAACCACTATATATGGGGGAAATTGCACCGGAGCAATCATCATAGAGAAATGACGTCTTTCACAGAACTAGTAGTCGAAATTATCTGTTCTCATCAGAAATTCGTTCCCAATCTTTTATACTCCAGGCACCCGTGTAAAATTTTCAATACGTACACTTTTCACACCCCTTGCCAAATTTATAACTCATATATGCACTTAAAGAACGAAATTTCTATCACATTTGTGAAATCCATTGATTTAAATTAATGGAAATAATTCAAGATACCGCGCCCCCTAAAAGTTCATCTCGCCCCCGAGAGGGTGCGATCATTCTCGCCAGTTGAGAACCACTACTCTATACTTAATGCAGATAGGGGGGCATCCACCCTGCCTTGTTCCACGGCTGTTGTTGTATCAGGATATTTACTACGTCTCAACTGAGCTTTCAGCTGAACAATTTGTGACCATTACTGTCGAAAATATACGATGATGAAGGACGTATCTACACGAATGATGAATCTGCGGTGCCCTCTTACCATGATGCCCTAAGCATGTGTTTACTTTGCTTAAAATTGTTAATCTAGCCCTCAGTAAAGGTAAGTCCACAAGTACTTTTGTTTACTTTGTAAGTTTTACATCACAGCTATAATGCATATGATAAGGCTTCCCAGCAGTACCACATCACTATCTCTGCACTGCAGGGTACGAGAACTGCCAGGTGTGAGACGAGAAATTTGCACAGGTGAGGTAGATTGTAGACCTTGAAATATTATCGTGCCTGGGGTGATGTCACGCCTATCAAGTATATATATACCTACCAGACTATTGAGAGCTGTTGTTTTCCTACTTTCGCAGCAGGTCACAAAGTGTATATTGTGGTTGTCTAACGATAACATTTGGAACAGCTGTTTGGGGAATTGATATCGACAGTACATTTTACCTAAGTTTTCTCGTTGACATCAGATCTGAGCTTAATATTTTCTAAACACTTCAATATTTTTAATGAAGGTGTTTTACACCTTCCGGTTGGTCTTCTTTGTCTCGTAGACTTCATCTTGTGTCCAGAGAAATATACGAATAAACTGTCTTTAATTTACATAGAAACGAAGAAGCAATTGAGGAAATATAAAAATTCCCTTAAAAATGACTCCGTTTTTCAGGTATTGAGAATAGATTGAGGACCACGAAGAAGTAAAATTCTAGAGTCATCTGATTTATCTACACCAATTTAAGTTATCAAAGCAGCTTTTTCAATGGGGCAACTCTGACAGTCCTTTCTGCTGCTTCTACAAAGAATCTTGGAGAAATTTTTAATTATTGCCGAAGCAGCGTTATAGATAAGTAATAATGAACAAACCACCAAGTCTTTTCAATTAGGTTATGAAGGAAAAAACTGCTCTTTAATCAGAGGTTGATGACGGAAAATTATGTAAAATCTTGAGGTTTTACCTTAAACTTTGATTTCCCCGGTTCGAAATCATAAGCCCCTAACTAGTGTAATAAATAAGTGTAAAACTGATGTTTAGTATGTACCTGTAGGGATATTTGTCAGCCAATTGTGTTCTTAAAGCGTTGAATTGAACCATCTATGCAGGTGACGCCACGTTGGCACTCGCAGAGCTGATTGCATTATGGTAAAAGGTCACATCATTATCTTATCTCTTGCATGGGAGTCGCGGTCCCTGTCTGCACAGAAAAATTACGAACTGTTGCTGTGAGCAGAAATTGTGTCACTCTGTCACGCTTACGCCGCTCAACTTTACGTACGTTGCATGAAACACAACGGCATCGTTATTTTATTTGCTTTGAGACTCTGTTCTACTAAAATAATTTATATTTTCTACACTTCATAGTGTATATTTTTTGTTGGTTTCTAATAACTCATACATGTTTTGATTTCAAAATGCAGGAAAATCGGGTTAGAAATTTGTCCTCACAGGCACTGAGCTTTCCAAGTACACCTTGCAAGCCGGACGCGTACGCACTAGTGGAAACCAATGTCGTCACCTATACAGCCTTGCTTTTGCTGTAATTCAAAATTGTTTACTTGAATCTTATTTCGAACGAATATTAAAACAGTAAGATAAAAAACCCATTTGCTATGGGTAGCTATAAATGCATTTTTCGAGTTTCCTTAACTATTACCAAAACAGGAAAATGAATAAGGTGTGTGTATATTCAGAAGGTAGGTGGCAGTGAAAGCGGATGAAAATACACTAAAATTTCATCTAGCAAGTTTTTAAAAATACCCGAGGAGGAAAGACTGGTTTCTTTCTGCGATAATTAGCTACAGCGAGGATGTCTAGGCAACAGTAAAGCGTGTGTCCATGCTCTGATGGTAATGTCTGTTCGGAGCCCTCAGTGCCCTTTAGTATTATATGTTACTGAGGCTGTGCTATGCTACGAACCATGGGATTCTGCGAGGACTCTAGCATAATTACTTCAGCATACCACGTCGTATATGTATGCACCTGGCATTTCCTTTGTTTTGCAGTTCATGTTCCTCCCCGTGATTCCGCTTTGTAGGGTAATGGGCACTTATCCGTTGCTAGAATTTTGGCAAAAATATCAAGAATTGGTGCAGCCCTAGTCTATTACGATTATTATTGAGTAGTTTAAGCCTCCGTTTCTACAATTAAAGCGATCTCACAGAGGACAAAAGCGCATATAGCATGTCAATAGAAACGTGGAACACAAGCACGAGGGTGTTCCCCCTCTGGATTAACTCTAGCCTTATTCCATACACGCTCATGGCAGCTCCTCTGTTCGGTTAAAAATCTGCAGAAAGTTGCCGCGTCTCAAGTTTCGTGATGCCAATACCTTCTTTCTTGTTGCCATACAGTAGGTGCCAATTTCTAAAACCTCATCTAGGAAACGGAGATAGGTACTTATTAATATTAATTGTGTGAATGGCTTGAGCTCGACATCCAATGGATGGATAAGCATCACAGATAACTACTGAACTAGCTGTGTCACTGCTGGTGATGCACATCCAACAATTTGATCATATTCATCACAGTGTTTTGGTTTGATTACTTTCAGTTCTGTACTATAGCAGTTCGTAGAAGCAACGCAGAGCATATTCAATTTCGCAGGTGTGTGGGATACCTTCAGCTAATTAACATATCTCTTGGGGTGAATTCGCCACAACAGGTTTACTCAGTTTAAGAAGAAGTCGCCTTACTTGTATACTATATGCAGGAAACCTACATGAGCTGGTTCATGCTGCAGAAAAATATTCGGAAGGGTCCAGAGGAGCATACGGCTGCAGTCGATTACAGAATGTTTTAGTTATGGCTTTATTGATGGAAGGCTCTTGACAACTGCACCCTCCCCCCCCCCTCCCTCCGGCCATCCCTACTTCTCAGTAAGCTAGTGCTCGTTAGTGGGCTATGAACGGGCGGGAAATGCTAGAGCTGCATGGTCGCGCAGCACGGCTTCCTTCCCTGGCTTGGAATAGAATACCCTCCATCACGGCAATGAGTGAAACAGCACAAACCGATGTACAAAATGGTTGAGGTAAATGACATGAATAAAATTGAATGTTTTTATTGTATTTCAAGTTCGTACGAGTTCTCCAAATTTATTGATCTACAAAAAGCTGACGGAAATAAGATATTTCAAGTTCATAATTACTCTCTCGCTCCGAAGTGCATACGTACAGTAATAATCACAACTGCTTTATACTATAATAGAGGTCGTTTTATTTGTTATTTAAAATTATAACCATCGAGTTTCACGGTGTTTTTTTTTTGGAAGACACACTTGAGGGGCATTTTTTATTTGATGCTTAGTTGGGAATAGTACCATAATTCAACGGTTTTTGTCACGCTCATGGCACTAGCGTGACAAAAAACGTTCATTCTCTCAATTTTAAAACCAAATGTAATGCAAATGGGGTTGATAAATCTTACGTGCATGGTCAAGAGCGGTGCATCAGAATACGAAATGAAATCGGCAGTTTTATATCCTGATCCTCAGGATTCTATTAGCTGAAGAGGACGTCGAAGTCGTCGGTGAGAGGGATGTTGACGGTAAGAACCAGCACCTGAGAGGCCTCGGTGTACTCCCAGGTGTCTACGTCTTCACCGTTGACGGACACGCCGGTGGGTGCGGCAGGGAAGCCGAGGAAGCGGATGGTGCCGAGGTTGACCCCTGCAGCTGCGTCGCGGTTGAAGCTCACCCTCATGGTCAGCTGGTCCTGTGTGGACGGGTGAACAAAAATAAAAAAAATAAATGACTTAGCTATATAGATGTATATTATTAACTACATAGACAAACCTTCTAGGTAATGGCTTGGAAGTCTGCATCTAGACCCAGGGTGAAGGGATTTCTCTCGTTCTTGAGTAATGATTACTATCAGTTAGTAACATCTGTGAGATAGAACAAAAAAGGGAAAAACATGCACATCACATCATTATCCTGTAGATGTCATTTACCATTATCTGAAGACAAAACTATATTAGATATCAAAGACTTAACTTATAAAGATTACGCTTTCATTTTGAGACAAAATATCCGCGCAGAAGAAGAGAGTGTGGCCTGTGTGTTGTTCATAAAAATATTAGAAGCCCTGAAGGAAATAATATAACCTAAGAAAGCATAGGTGTTGTTGACGTAGGCGTCGTTGTCGTTAGGTTCATTTCAGGGAGCTTGAGGCTCCTCAAAACCCTAAAATATTCCTACGCTCGCCTAATACTTTGGGTCTTTGTATTTAATATAAGTATACTCCAATAGCGCATTCTTGCTCACACGCGCACTGCTGGGGCTACGCCCTCCACTATCTCTCAAACTTAATGATGCTACTAGGCATTGGTAGGCACTGCAAGAGTATGCATATATATCAACTCTTGAACAAACGGTGCCCCCTGGTGCAAGAAAAAAAAAATAGGTAAAATGATGTTATGTTGGTAGATGACAATGATAATCTTCTCGAAAATGATAAGAAATTACTAACGCACCTGATCGAACACAACGTCCGACATGTAGGTCTCTGACATGACGTGTTCCTGAACACCATCGTCCCAGAAGACCTCACCCATGGCTTGGAGGTCTGCATCCAGTGCCACCAGCAGACCGAAGTCGTTCATGCGACTGAAGCGTAAAACACAACTCAGTCCCTTGTGTCCTAATACTTATCGCTGCGCAAACTCTGAAATCCGGTAAAATAGTACAAAACTAACAGCTTACCCACAACTACAATTGTTATTTATAACGGACACAAGTAACTTTAGCATTAGTACAAGAAAAAGAAATAATATTGGAGCATAAAAATTAATTGAGGTTAATGATTGGCTACAGAGAGAATAGAATGTTAGGATCAAGTTTTCGATAGCAATCATATGTTAAATTTAGAACAGTTCTTGGTAACGGAGTGATTTGATTCAGTACTATCGAGTATTTGCTGGGTACTGATGTATCTACACTACATTCCGCGTAAGCAGTACGTTTCCGATTACCTCATTTAAATGCAAGTTTTGAGTAGATATTATATAACATGCGGCGAGTGCGTTTGCGTTATATGCAGCTGGCGAGTACTGTGTTCGCTATATAACTGACGGTGCATCTAAAAAGATGAAGCAGAATTTGCACCTTTCGGTGGTGGTTTGTCCAGGTTCCTGGAAGGGCACGACGTAGCCGCCCCTCACGTACAGTGGGATGCGCTCGATGGGGGCATCCACGTCCATGGTTGCGGGGCCCACGGCCTCAACCTCTTCTGTGTCCAGGGCGTACCAGGTGCCCTGTGCCAGAGATTGGGGACTGGTCACTAGCGTAACTCAAGGGTTATGAAAAACTAAAAATAATAGTAATATCACAGTGATGACACTGAGAGTAAGAAACGTTTTATTTCCATTATTATCGGAGACAACAACTATTGAATTTTCGATGTCAACTCATTTGAAAATGGTTTCTGTTGACGAATAAACTCAGATGTTCCTATAATGCAATAAAGAAAACACACCCAAAAAGATGTTTGAGAACCATGTAAAGGGAATTATTCATGTAGGTAAACTTCTACTCTTAACTCCATAAAAACCAGTGTGTTTCATAAATAACGTTCCAGACAATGCTATCCCTAAGAAAAACAATTTTTAATTTGATACAGTAAATCAAGTGGAACGACCTCCGTGAATGACATCAGCCATCCGAAGCAGGTGCGTCGAACCAACATCGCTGCATATTACCTGCATGTCTAAACATTTTTTGGTAAGCCGTTGCAAAACTAAAAGAGCTTAATCAATTTTAGTGTTACACCTATGCTCCATTCACTCTAATTGAAGACAAAACAATGAAGCCAGCCTCCTGGCGTATACATAATATAGTAATAATTAATGAGCTTCCACTAAAGAGTTACATATAAAGTGAGATGTTAGTAGATAAGCTTACAAAAACCAAACCCTCAGCATCTCCTTTGGATAGATTCCATGTATAGATCAGGCTGCAAACCTAACATGCAATAATAGAAGTAAACACAGCACATCTAGCAAGGTTGACAACTACCCACTACGCATTATGACTCATGCTCACCTCAGGGAAGTAGACGCTCCTGCTGACGGCGCCCTCAGTGAGGACGGGGGCCACCATCAGGGCATCGCCCCAGAAGAACTGGTCGCTGATCCTCCTCGCGTCCAAGTCGGCAGGGAACACGTTGAACACTGGCCTGGCTACTGAGCTACCCATCATGTGGGCCTGTGCGGGAGAAGTCACAATGATTACCTCCGCGAAGGAGGTTATGTTTTTGTGTGTGTCTCTTTGTCTGTCATCAAAATAACTCAAGAAGTTATGGACGAATCTTTACGAAATTTACAAGAATTGTTAGGCATATTAGCAGTAACAGATCTCGTTTACTGGTTTGTTTATCTCAGATATCACAACACGTAGACAGAATAAAAACAATTGCTCTATTAACAGAGAAAGCATCCGACTAAAAGCTCTAATTGCTTATGGGATGCAGAAGACATAAGCAGTCATTTTAGTAGTAGCAACATAAGTCCAGATTTTCTAAAAATTTCACCTATGACTAGGATAAGACACGTAGCACTGCCTCTTTCGTTACATAACAACAAGAGGGCAACTTCTCGTAAAAACACTATTTCAATCAAATTAAAGAGCCTAGATTTTTAAGACATCTAAGCGTTAATAAGCTAGAATGAAAAACATCACTTCTAAAAGTACTCAGAGTTGATAAAACAATTGGTGTTGGTAACTAATTGAAATGAGCGACGGATGTCTGTGGGACGTACAGTCGGGTTGCAAAGGAAGTACGGTCAGCAATCCTTGGGGAAATTCATCAAGCGTAAAGTCAATCTACATTCAAAGAGAAGAAAATAAAACTGTAGCTATGCCAATCACACGACATATTATCTGTTCTTACGACCACTTAACCACTGAGGTATAAGCGAGGCAGCGCCCCCGACCACTCAATCACTGAGGTTAAGCTAGGCAGGGTTATATACGCGTTTCGCACATATGACATTCCAATGCGTTAGCCTTAACTTTCAAATGAAGAAGATGCATTCTTTGTATCACGAGTTCATGCCTAGCGGATGTAGCCTCCGCCGGCTTTCAGGTCACAGAGCTTCTAAGATAAAGAACTTAAAAGGTTTTATGACATCGTGCAAAATGTGCCGGTGTACCAGCACTGCCTCTGAGTGACATGCGCGCGTACTTCTCAATGACTTTCTGCCGGAGCCTACATCGGTAAAAGCTGTCGGTCAAAGCCTGTAGCCAGAGTCTCGAAGATATTTGCTTTGCTTGTAAACATTAAGTAATTTACCCACGGACTTCCGACACGAATTAGGCGGAAGCTACCGGTGTTCTAATGAAGCCAGCAAATCAATAGTATTTAAGGCGCTTGCACGATCAAGCGTCAGCTTAATTCGGTACTTGACATTGCAGTACCAACATTGCCTACAGCATTCTGCTTGTAACACTATTTAGATGTAGACCTTGTATTCTATAGTCTGCATCTATCAAGTAGCATGTTGCTTCTTATTATTGGATCATATCTTCTAAGTCTTGTATAATAAGATGTAAATCAACAAGAAGATCTTGACGGCATTCCTTCACCATCTAACCTGTTGCCTGATAACTATGCTCGGCCTTGAAGTTCACTCTCACAACCAAGTACAGTGACGAACTCAACACGAACTCAATTAGAACGCCACCTCGCCAGGAATACAATATATAACAGGCAGCGCCCCCGACCACTCAACCATTAAGGTATAAGCACACTGCCCCGCAGAGCTCTTGAGTAGTAAATTGGCTACATTATATTTCGTCAATAAATATCGCCTCGAGCTACATTGCTGTAAAGTTGTACTTAGAAGATATTCCACATTTCGTAGCAATGACGGCAATATTTGCTGTAAGACCTCAGTCACAATTGTAGTATTACAGTTTCAAGCATGGCTGCGCATACAGCAATGTCACATAATTCCAGCTGAGAAGTACAAAAGGCTTAATTCTCATCTATTTATCGCTTGCAATAAGCATTAACTTCTTCCATAGGCATAGCACATCTAAAATTATAATACTGCAGAAATCCCAGCCTAGGCATCAGTTCAGTAGCAACACATAACTCCATTCCAGGACCCGTATCTCCATTTAAGTACCCACATCTCCATTTCAGTACCATATTTCGACTTCAGTACCCAGATCTCATTTTAACACCCATATTTCCATTTCAGTATCCTTATCTCCATTTCAGTACCCATATCTCTATTTCAGTACCCATATCTCCATTTCAGTACCCATATCTCCATTTCAGTATTTATATCTCCATTTCAATGCCCAAATCTCCATTTTGGTACCCATATCTCCATTCTATTATCTACACCCCTCTTTCTGGCGAGGCTATAATTTTCCTAAAATTTCACGAATTACCTGTTTTCGACGTTTGCCAACTGGCAGAGCTTCTCATGTCTCTAAGCTTCAGCTGGTCAAATTATGTTGTCTCAGTGGCTCCGTTTATTAACCGTTTTTTCTAGAATTATAACTGGCACTCTGAAACACATCGCATTCTGAACAGACTGTATAAATGCATTTACGTTGAATTAAAAGGAGCACACAAATATTGGTACTTTCCCCCATGACTTCTGGTACAGCTAACAAGAAAATAGTAAACATGAATATATTTTCAAAAAGAATAAGCGTTTTCACTGCACATACTGTACTATCATCTTGTAGGCGTAGCCACTCAAAAGTGTATAGTAGGTACTAGCTGTATCTGGTACATACTAAGAAAAGGAAATGGGATAGAGCAGTACATACATTGTGGAAGAGAGAGTACAGATAGGGGATGTACTTGTAGCGGGTGAGGAGAGCGTCTCGAGCGATTGGAGCAACTTCAGGATTAGCGGCGGGGTCCTGGTCGGGATTTCCACGAGCGTTGTGGTTGCGACTGTAATGAAATCACATTAGAAAGCAACCCTACACTAGTCACCTGCTCTGACACAAATTTTTCCAGTCCACAATACATTGAAAAACATAGGTGTGCAAAAAAAAACCGGTTTGATTAACGCTGGGTTAAGTGCTCCGATTGGCAGTATTTATAATCAGTTCTACCATATCTGGCGTACGTGTGGGACACAGGACAATTCGATTTTTATTTTTGCTGTACGTTCTGTGAGCACGATAACACTAACTCTACCGCTCCTCTGAAGGGAAAGTGAAGTGATCATCTTTTCTAATGTTTGAAACTGAAGAGAAAACAGGCAGGTGCATTGCAGCTTCAACTGCAGAGCCAAGAGCTATGGCATGACCGATGAAGAGCTGTCAACGTAGTTTTTTAAACCAGAGTACACTAGTGTGTTCACAATAGTCCTGGGTTTGTAGCAATCACGCAAAAACAGGGATACTTCAACCTGAAAAAAGGTTACCGTAACCCTAATCGTGGTTGTGAGAGCGCCATCGTATAGCGACGAGCGGTGTAATCTCAACTACATTGAAATTCCATTTTAATTGAAATTTGTCAATATAAGTTCCAAGTAACTGATCTGATTTACTTATTCTAGTGTACGGAGTTCATTTGTTACGTATTTCAATTAATTAATTAGTGCTCCTTTCATTCAAAATAGACGTTTGTGCTCGGTGACCTGCAACGCCGTAACCCGCGTCGCAGTCGACGTTTGAGCTATGATTGCGACATGGGTTGCGACTGGCTGGGTAACCTGTGTAGCACCGGTAACCCAGAAATGTTGATTGCGACACACCCCTGTATTATCTGCCATGTAAAGAGCAAAACTCGGATTTTCTATGTCACCATGAATCAATAATTTTGACCAACTGGCAATAGGAAAAATGTAGCATCCCCAGATCAGATATTTTTTTAATTCAATCATTTGTTTAACGCTGAAACTACACTAAACTGTAGAACTCTGAAAGTGCATACCTCCGCCAAGCAAGGCAACGGTAACGAAAAATTAAAATTGGCTTTGAAACAATGATTTCCTTTGCATTAACTCCAAAATCTAATCATTTGGGTCTTTTGATAGTACTAAGAATATCTGCAATTTTATTGAAGATCCGTGCCTAACTTTTTGAGTTATGCTGCTAACAAACATTATTTACGAACATCATTCAAACATACAAATAATCAACCGATCTGCACCAAAATTTAATCATTTGCGTGTTTTAACATTACTAACAACTCTTGGGAATTTCATAAAGATCCATTCAGAACTTTTTGAGTTATAACGCTAACGAGCTTAAAATCAAACATGGCGACAAACACACGAACGAACTAACCGATTATTACAAAAATTTGGTTATTTACTCTTCGTAATAAACCTGATAACTCATGTAAATTTCATGAAATTCCGTCGATAACTTTTTGAGTTACGGTTTTGACAAAAATGAGGCGCACAAACAAAAGGATGAACGGATCTCCACCAAAAGTTAATCATCTGCTCCTCCTAACATACCTAACAATGCCTGTAAATTTCATCATCATCATAATTTCATCATAGATGTTTGAGTTATCTTGATGACAGACAGACAAATCCGACGAAAACATGACCTCCTTGGCGAAGGTAATAATGAGAAAGCATTAGGATATATAGTGACGGCACAGATACTAAAGAAAAACGAACAATACAGCAAATCCTTTGTCGGAGCTTTGCACGTTTAGTGATTTTCTAGCGTCAACTATATGCTATTGCTTGATAATATGTAATTTGTACTCCCAAACTAATGCTTCATAAATAAATTTACCTGAAGGGATAGAAGGCGCCCAGCTGACTCCAGCGCTGGCACAGCTCTGTGGTGGTTGCATCAAAGAAGCCGCAGATGTCGGCACCAACCATTGGTATGCCAAACATGTTGAACTCCAGGATACCTGCACACAAGTTTTTCATACAAAAGCCAGTTTAAGAGACACATTGAGAGATAACAAGAAAAAAAATCAACTCCTAGCAGAGCACCAATTGCCATTCCATATTCGGGCACTTCATCGACCTCACATTCGTAAGTTATAGGGCTTGTTCCACTAGTTTGTGAAAGTCAGTCGAAGCCATTCCCACTCCTTCGAAACCTTAGACTGGAGTATTGGTTTCACCACTCTCAATGGTGTTGCAGATGTTAAATACAACCCGAAAACGCTTGAGAGGCCTGAAAACTCCCCAATCCGGAGCATGATTGAGTTTCCGGCCGATTCATCTGTACATTATTCCAGGTTGACGCCAAAAATTCGATTAAACGGGGAGCAGCCAAGGCACCGGCCTGACGTTTCGAACGAGTTGGATTAGTTTGGGTCCACTCTGCCGAGCCAATCTAACGAGCCAATAGTCAACTAGAGCACTCTGAAGGCGCATACCTCCGCCAAGCGAGGCGATGCTAATTAAAAATTCAAATTGGTCCTAAAACCCTGGTTTCCATTGTATCGTCACCAAAATTTGGGCATTTCTGCCTCTTCATGGTAATAACAGCTTCTGTAATTTTCTTGAAGATCGTACTGTAACTTTTTCAGTTATTTTCCGTAATAAATTTTGATAAATACTCTATAATCCAAACACACAAACTTACAAAGCGATCATCACCAAAAATTCGTTATTTGTCTCTTTTAACATTGCTAGTAATATGTGCAAATTTCATAAAGATCTAATCATAACTTTTTGGGTTACGTTGCTGACAAACATGAATTCAAACATAAAGATAATCAAACAAACAATCTGATCATGATAAAAATTTGGTCATTTACTTTTTGTAACATTCTTAACAATTTGTGCAACTATCGTAAAGATTGGTCCATAACGTTTTGAGTTATGTTACCAAGAAAACAAAGGCAGACAAGCAAACAAAAACAGTAGAATGGACCTCCACGAATAGTTGATCATCCGTTTCTCCTAGCATGCCTCCTAACAATCCCTGTAAATTTTGTAAAGATCCATCCATACCTTTTTGAGTTATCTTAGTGACAGACCGACAATCAGCGAACTCCAGCGAAACTTTTCCTAATTAACATAGGGTCCTCAAACGGAAACCAAGCACACAATTTCTGAGAATACAATGAGTATGTTTATCTGAAATAAATAAAACTTCGACGTGAAGGCTATAACAGAGGCAAATATCGCTAAATTTTTGGATACGAAAATAAACTAAATTTAATCAAATTAATTTTGGCTTTTAGTTGAAAGCCCGTTATACCGAGTGTTAATTGTCTGCTCAACCATGCATTTCTGGGTCATCATGAACAGCTTTTGTGCTTGAGGTCGTTTCGCTACTTGAAAAAAATTTTATCAAAATTTCATCAATAGTTACAGGACATACGTAGTAACCAAATGTTCCAGGACTGTCGGGGTAGCGAGTGTGACGACACGACACCATGGTACCTAATACATTTTTTCTGCGTTAGTGCTTCAAGCGGCTGTGCAATTGGTGGCCGAGTTCAATTTTTATGTGCATTTCTTAGAGCAGCGCGTTGGCGTCAACTTTTCCTAAAAATTCGGGAATCCAGTTCAGAAATACATCAAATGTCGAAGCAAATATTTTAAGAATAGATATGCTTTAGGTTACAGTCAAGCTTTCGGATCGTTTAAGCGTTTTACAGATAGAAGTATAACAGGTGATGAATATCCCTGATTGCAAAGACCGTCAATTATTCACATGCCCTATTGCTTAAAAACTATTTCTACTCTTCGGAATATGCGGCAGAAGACTAAGCAGTCAGGACGTGTGCAATATTGGGGGGAGGGCTGTCATGTGGGATGTGTCAGAGAATGTTTCCGACGAAGTGGTATGCGGTGGATTGGTCATTCCATTAGGGCAAAGCTAGGCACACACTGCATTTATCAGCCAGAAATTTCTTGTGAGAAGCAAAATAATAGTCGTTCCTCAACAGCGGTGTTTACACAATCGAGCACAACATGACTTTTCTTATTCCCAAAACAAAATTCAACTGAAAGGGCTTCAGATGTAACACATCTATTTGGGAGTAGGAATCGAAAGTGGTATTAGAAAAAATGCATGGGAGCTTCCGGTGCGCGGAGAAGTTGCTTGGAGATGTGTATACTCTCCCAATGGGCTACTTTCAAGGTGAAGGAGATAATTATGATGCACATATGATGTAGATTTGTTTATTATTGTGTTCGAGAAAATTTTATGGAACACCATGTGTCTGGTAGGGAATGGCTCTCAAAGCCATGTGAGTTCACTTCTCCAAAACATGAGAGGTCACTGAACCGTCTATACTATTCGGCTGATGCTGAACTGACCAATTACAGAGGCTGCCATATCCCCCCACGTAGCAGAGTTATCACCCAGCCAGTGGAAGGTGTACTGTCCGCTGCCGATGAAAGTGGACCTGCAGAGCACGTAGGCTCTACTGCCAGGGAACACGTTCCCCAGGGCTCTGTGGGCAGAAAGTAACATTTGAAATCATTTGCCAACTGCTCTCAAAATGTCTAAAAGGAAAAAAAGCACGCTCTTAAGAGTCCAAAGCAAGCTACATATGACATCACAGCTTCATACGGCCCCACAGTGCAAACAAGTTGACCTTCTTGTTGTAGGGAACGCGTCGCAAGGTGATTGGTTGAGTGGTTATTACGTCACGAGTGGCTTTATTTTCGCCAAGTAAGCGGAGTGCGTTGTCTATTCACTTTGAGTAGCACGAACGTAAGTATAAGAAACGATACTTCCATGCAAACTGAAATGCCTCGTGGCGTAAGACCATCACCCGCAGTGGGGGCAAATTTAATGAAGTCATTTTTGATGGCCAGCTAATACTAGCTTCTTATATAGATACTGTAACCAACAAGGTTAGGGTGCAGCCCCCCGTCAAGATCTTTTAATAATAAGATAGGCAAAATAGAACGCCTCATGGCATAAGACAATCTGCCGTGGGGGAGGCAAATTCAATACCGCATTTTTTGATGGCCACCTAGGCCTAGTTTTTTGGCATGAGTCACATCTAGGTCAACCCACAAAACTCCCTGCAAAAATTTATGGATATTGCTCAGATCTTTCTATGTATCTGTTTTTGGGTGGACAGCCAAATATATATCAGTACAGACAAGCAGCAGATTTTCATTGATACAAGTTTCGTTGAAGACCTTGGAATATTTATAATTAGTTTGTTATTGGTCTTTTCTATTTAAGGAATAATTTGTTCTGCAGTGAGAATAGGTTTCTCAAGATATCGCGAAAAATCATTTTATTAGAGCTTACTTAAATTTGCAAGTTAGGGTACACCAACGTTTCGAATGCTTCTACATTCATCTTTAGGTATGAAGCACAGAACCATAAATTGGGTGAAATTTTAAATGCTGGATTGATATAGTTAGTGTGGTATCATAGTTACCACTCAAATGATGCCACTTCCCGACGGTGCTCGCAACCACAATAATTTACACAATTATGATTCTATTTCTATCGCCTAATACGTTATGCGGCCAAAGGAGTTGTGTTTTTATCGAGTTTATCTATCTGATACCGAGATAACTCAAAAAGTTATAGACGGGTCTTAACGAAATTTACAGGGATTGTTAGGCATGTTATGAGGAATAGATGATTAACTTTTGTTGAAGATCCGTTCAGCTATTTGCTAGTCTGTTTCTTTTTTTCTTGGCATCATAACTCAAAAAGTTATTAACAGATTATTATTAACGGACATTAACATTAAAGGCTTCACTCTCAGTGGATCTTTTTTATAGTACTTGAACGAAAGGGGCAAGAAAGACTCTCACAGGGTGTAGACCTTCCGTAAACAATGGACCCTCAATGAACAGTTCAGGGGACCCTGAGTACAGTTGCTGGTTGATGCTGCAGGCAAGTCAGTGTAAGTGGCTGAAAATAGTCAGTCACAAACAGCGTTGGCAAAAAAACGAGCAGCTGCAGCTCCAAGGACTTTATGCAGGAGTCCTAGCCCTTGTTTTCATGCTGTTTCATAGCTAAAAAGTTTCTATTTAGAGTTATTCTTACGAGAGAAGCAAAACGGCGAGCCAAAAGGGTTAACTCACTCGAAAGTAGCGGCGGCTTCCGTGTGTCCGTAGATGCTGTGCGTGTCGTACTGCAGGTAGGTCTTGCTGCCGTCACTGCCCGCTGTCGACATGCACACGGTCTTGTCGCACAGCTGCCCGATTAGGTTCTCTGGCACTGTGGCTGCCAGGGTCGGGTAAGGAGGGTTCTCCAAGCTGCAAACAACAGATGCATTTGTTAACTAATTACTAAGCAAATATCGATTCCCACTTTTTGCAAAATTCTATTCCCCGAAAATTTTTTCAGCCTCCCATTTAGGAACGAAAATCATCGTATAGTTATAGATTAATTTTTTCTGCTCTGGAGAGTTTCGAGAACACTCAAAACGGTATCAGCTCAAAAGTAGCTATATGGTTTATAGGTCCATGGATTTTACGAAGATATTTTAACTAACTCTATTTTCTATAAGTCATCTTATTTGTTTGATGAATTGCCGTCAGCGGGTGACGGAATAATAACAGGTTACGTGAGCTGAAAAGCTGCAATGTGTTTCATTTAAACTAGTAGACTCGGCCTTGAAAAATGACGGCAGATAACTTGTATGCAACGGTAACTTCGTAGTGCTTATGCTAGTGGTAATAATGCTACAAGGAGATGCAGTGCATCGTTAACAGCTACAGCCTGGCCTATCTCCAAAATAACAAAGATTCCACTTTTGTAAATACACATGGTTTTTCTTTCACTGCAGAGCAGAGGTCGTAAAACTATACCAACTTTTGCTTGTGAAAAATTCAACAAAAACCGTTTAGAGAAAATAGGATTATCGTACAGCGCTCAGCTCAGGTGTAGCTATGAATGATACATAAGAGCAACATGTCAAGCTGCTCGAGAACTACGTCTAAGTCAATTTTGCTTTAAGAGATTGAAAAGAGAGTAAAAAATATTATTCAGCAGCAAGAACTGACTCCGTCCTGAACGGTGGGACTTCTCATCTAACAGAATAAAAAGCAGCGATGTTCCACAGAGGAGCAGCACCGCATGACGGATATCTATACCGCAAATATATAAGACTCTCGCAGGTATGTCACCTATTGAATGCATCCTCGCAAGCACGAGTCATCCGCTTTTGTTTGAAGCAGTAATTAAAATACTTGCTTATGTTATTTGAAGGTGAGCTGCTTAGCATAGCTTGGAGAATGGATTCTAGTCCGGGTGCTTTTGCGGTTTGAAGGTCGAATTTTTCCCATCAAATTCTCATAGAGCAGCGAAACAAAAAAATGTAGGAAATATAAATACACATTCGTTCATATAATTGACCTTTAACGATTCAAGGAAAGATATATACGCCTAAGATATTCTAAAAGAAAGTTGCCTGGCCGGTTCACAAGCAACTTGGAAACAGGAGTGGTAAGGGTGCCGGTGTAATAGTTGTATGAGGTCAGGAGTAATAGGTGTTTTTATAAGCTAGATTAGGCACTTATTCTCACCGAACAACACCTATCCTAACTTATTATTAATTAACATACCTTATTGTAACCAAACACATGTTCTCAAGTAAGCCGCAACCTCTACCTACCGCGACCGAGTTAGGTGCAGCCTAACATTTATAATACTGTGATAACTTTAAACTGCTTTTCTTTTGTTTTAAATACGCTCTCAACATTACATCAAGTTCCTTTAGGACGATTCTTAATCTATAACAGGTCACTTTATATTTTTTGTTACTACAGTAGAGCAGTAACTACTGCAGTTATTAGAGCAGTAAAATGAAAGCTGACGTATCCTACCGAGCAGTTCTACATATAACATCTGTCGTCGGTATGGGGCAGCAGCACAGCACTCACTGGTTGGCAGGACACATCAAGTGTCCCTCCGTGCCGTAGTTCGTCTCAAAATTTGTCACTTCGTTCATGTCGAGCCAAAGACCGTCGTAGTTCACCGTCTGTGGAACTTCAATCATAAGATTTTTATGCTACTTAAAATAAACTTATTGTAATTAAAATAACCATTTAGAATAGCCCTTTGGAGGGTAAAAAAACGATCCTTCAAGTCTGCCCATAGACAAAACTTTGCTACGCACTTTATTCTAGTGTACGGAGGTCAATGACGGGACTGTTCCATCGCGATAAACTGGTCCAGGATCAGTTCTAAATAAGTTAAAACAGATGAGTTAGCTTATTTCGATTAAACTTTATCACTTGATGAGGCCCCTCTGCATAAAATAGTACTAACTGCACTACTGTAACATGATGCATGACTGCAGACGTGTAAGCTAGCTATTTTTCCTCCGCCTAGGAGGTTATGATTTCGTCGAGTTTGTCTGTCCGTATATTTGTCAATCTGTCACCAATATAACTCAAAAAGTTATCAACCGATTTGGACGAAATTTGCAGGGATTGTTGGGTATGTTAGGAGGAACAGATGACTAACTTTTGGTGAATATCCGTCCATCCGTTTGTTTGTTTGTCAGCCTCATTTTTCTCAATGCCAAAAGTCAAAAAGTTATGGACGGATTTTTATGAAATTCACCTGAATTGTTAGGTATATAACGAAGAGTAAGGGACCAAATGTTGGTAATGATCTGTTTGTTTGTTCGTTTGTCACTGTTTTTACTTTTATGCTTTTTAGCCCAGTAACTCAAAAAATAATGAATCGATCTTTCTGGAAATAATAGAGGTTGCTAATAATGTTAAAGACATAAATGATCAAATTTTGGTGCAGATCAGGTCGTTCGTTTGTATGTTTGACTCATGTTATTCATAACGTTTGTTAGCAGCATAACTCAAAAGTTATGAACAGATCTTCAAGAAAATTGCACAAGCTGTTATTACTGTCAAAAGACCCAAATGATTACATTTTGGAATTGATACAAAGGAAACCATGGTTTCAGAGCCAATCTGAATTTTATGCTACCGTTGTCTCGCTTGGCGGAGGTAAGCGTTCTCAGAGTGCTCTAGTTTCTATCATAGTTGTAGTGATTCAAGCAGAACAATAAATGGTACTGAACAAGCTCAAGAAAACAATCTATGAGGCTTTTAGTGGATATGGGAAAACCACTAGAGGCGGTCTATCCTCTTTTAATGGGACTACTTTGAAGGTGACGTTGGTGAGAAAGGTCCAGGTGTGACGTAATTTTATTTACTGCTGTCCTGTGGGACTAGGTAGCTCTTCTAATAAAGATTATTAATACTATTATTCTCAATACTCACTTGGTAGTAGCGACCGATTTCGTTCGACCACCAACGCTTGGTGTCGTCTGATAAGAAATCAGGGAAGGCGACTTTCTCGGGAGGCCACACGTTGCCCAGGACGAAGTCGTCTCCTTCAACGGGTTGGTCTTCGGGCACCAGGTCCGGCGTCATCCACTGTGGATGAATGCTTATAAGTATTCGTATGCAGCAAAAAGTCGTTTGAAAGTTGCCATTAGACAGGAACTTTTTCATATGTGGCGGTAGATGGTAAACAGGCAAGTGGCTATTTTCCTAACTCGAAATCATTTCTCCGCCGATGTTACACAGCGAGAATGTCGGTTGTTTCGGGTCATATCGGCTTTAATACCGTTTTTTGAAATGATGAAATATCTTCAATTAACCTTTCCAAGGTCATAATACAATTTCAGTTCCCATGAAAGGGCACTGCCTGAAACCATACCATATCTCCTGGCATCGGTTACGGGTGAACTAAAATGATCACGCTGCAGCACGCGCATGTGCACCGACCGTCAACCCCATCGACTTTGTCTGATGGGGCGAAGTGCGACTACACGACACTGTTAGCAGCTAGCACAGCTTTCGCTTCGGTACAGCAGGCTACCCATTCGGGAATTTATAGGCATTTATCGGGTGTTATCTGATACCGTACACGATTTTCCCATAGGCAGCCGAAAACTGCCTTTAAATTTCTGTCTGGGTATGCAAAATGCAAACTAGAAAGGCTTAGCTCATGCATCAAAATTGTTTACCACAGTTATGCCGCTACTTTCTAATTTAAGGAATCCATGATTCAATTTCCTTCACTAATAGTGTTATTAGTTTTATGACGAGTACACACAACATTGTAAAATCGATACCTTGAGGTAGACATTCTGTTCTCTTCCGGAGACGTATGGAGGGTTGTCGGAAGTGTTGACAGCGATGCCGGGGTGCTGAATATTGAACAAAAGTATTGAAGACAGTCAAGCAAGAATTTTCCTTTAAATATCCATGATACCAAAGCTAAGATAGGACTGAAATTGATACGAAAAACAGTACCGTAAGTACCACACAGACAAACGTGGATGTTACTAGCGTGGCACTAGCTAAAATAAGCACTCCTATTTCATAAGTGCGAGACAAGCATACATACATGATATGCATGACAATGACCATACAAGCAATACATTATATTAGATTAGATAGGCGGCTGTAGACGACCAAGTGGTGTATTCATTTACGGTTATCTATGTAGTATGTACTGTATTCACAAAACTAGATCCTGTTCTCTAAATATTGGTTCCAATAAACTTGAGATTAAGGGCACGTCCGATTGGGCAGTGAAACTGACTCTTCGAGGTTTGACTTGACCGACATTTCAGTTAAATAGGTTTTCTGGCTTGACCTCTGAATGAAGTTTCAGGCGCTTGACCCTAAATCGATTTCCTGTGAGACCTCCAAGATGGCAATATTACTCCGTAAAATGGAGCTTTCAGTCAACTCAGCATAATTGAGTTGCTTCTAACACTTTCAACATGATCTGAAATGACGAAGCCAACGCTGTCGTCTGCAGTTCCGGACAAGTCAAGGCTCAAAGGGTTAAGTAGGATGCCCAATCAAGCACGCCCTGCTACAAGCATGTGACACAGACCTACCTAAACATTTACTGAATCAGACGTAGAGGAAATTCGTCGGAAAAAACAATTCCAAGTCGTACATAAATGTGTGACATAGTGAATATCCTAATATAGTAGTTCTGTCACTTGCTAAATGTCATAGATTAGGTCTTAGCTTACTCGACTCATTCCGCATCATTGGGCTGAAACCTCTGTTAATGATCGTGATAGTGCCAATCCGCTTTTTAATTGTCCATCTTTTGTTTTTACGATCATGCTTTTCTTTTACATATTTCATAGTGTTATTCCTGGTCAGTATGCTTCGTTTATTGCATTTTTATCGATATATACATGTATTCTTCAAGATTCTGACGTTGTTTTGATATATTACTTCAATTACTAATCATTTATTTATTAGTTTAATCAATGTAAAGTCTCTTGACAATTTTAGCTCTCATTGTTATAAGTTAAGACTGCGTAATAGAGCAGACCTTAACTCGTTGAATCATACAAGAACTAATGTCACTCACCACACTGATCACAACTCTGACGTTATCCGCATGCAACTCTTGGACGAGCTCTGGCAAGTCGCCGTAGTTGACAGGGTCGTAGGTGAAGTCGTGATCCATGTCCATGTGGTCGCCATCGAAAGTCTGCACGTCCTTGAAAAGAATGAGATCAACATACGTCAAAATTCTAGCCAACGTCATAAAAAGTAAACTAATATTGATACAGAATGTAATAATAACAGAATAATAATAATAATAATAGCTAGAGTACTCTGAGAGCGCATAGCTCTGCCAAGCAAAACACGGTTACGAATAATTAAAACTTGTTCTAAAATTATGATTTCCTTTGTATGAACACCCAAATCTAATCATTTCTACCTTTTGACGATAGTAACAGCTTCTGTAAGTTTATTGAAGATTCGTTTATAAATTCTGAGTCATGCTGCAAACAAACATTCTGATAAACATTAGTCAAACACAAACAGACCATTGAATCATCAAAATTAATAATTTATGCATATCAACATTACTAGCTATTCCAGTAAATTTCATGAAGTTCTGTTCATTAATTTTTGAGTTATGTAGCTAACAAGCAGAAAATCAAACACAGAGACCAACAAACCAACAAACAAACATACGACTGAACAGATCGCCACGAAAATTTGTTCAATTGTTCTTCGTAATATACCTAACAACTCATGCAAATTTCATAAAAATCCGTAGGTAACTTCTTGAGTTATAGCACAAAGAAAAAGGAGGCAGACAAGCAAACAAACAGATGAGCTGATCTTCACCAAAACCTTATTATTTATTCTTCCTAATATACCTAACAATTTATGTAAATTTGGTTGAAATCTGTCTATAATTTTTTTAGTTATCTTGGTGATACATAGACAAACTACTAAACTAGACGAGAACATAACCTCCTTGGCGGAAGTTATAATAATAATAATAGTATACACTGACGACCTTCTAAAGTTTAGCTTTTGTGAGGTTGTTGAGTATCACTTTAACACTAGCAATTCTAGATCAACTCTGTCATATCTTTGTGGATACTCATTTTCAGTTGGATACTCATTTTCAGAAAAAATACCAAAAGAGAGGGAGACAGGTTTGGTGACTACGGGGGATGAGGAATAACTCATATATTGCTTTTCGCCAGAAGTCTCGGACGATGAAAGCAGTGCGTGATTATCAGTGTGTGGCAATCCGCCGAAAATAAAAATCCTCTGATACGTCCCATGCAACAGCTTCACAGTATTTCACATGTTTGGGTTGGTCAGCCTAAGATCTATTAGGTCCGTGTTCCAAAAAGAAATGCCTTTAAGCTGATTGCCGAACGTTCCTAAAATTGGGATCATCGTGAACCGATACTCTGCGACCTTTAAATATTTTAAATTATTAATAAGATTGATTATGACATAAAACCTCTTCCTTAAATGCTCAATTAAACCTCTGATGTATTTTTACAGTGTTTTTAGTTTCAGCAAAATCGCTATAAATACGCTACTTTCGGGAATCTTAAATCGTCAATTTTGCGTAACGCGCACTTGCTTGTGGGAAATTGCGCTCCAAACAACACGCTATAGCTTAGCGGAAGCGGCTTGAGGCACTGACTCATACAGGAAGTGTGAGGTACCATCTGGTGGATTTTTGTTGTAATTATGAACTGGACTTCAGGAATCACGATCAACACAGGAATTTTAGGAACTTTTGGGCAGCACCGTGCTTGTCAGATTGGTCTCATAGAGTCATAGATAGAGAAGTTAACTTTTCACTTACAATTGGCTGGATTACACATACGAGGGTTTTTGTTCTTTAATGTTTGTGCAGCATAATCAAAAGTAGAGCATCAACGATGTAGACTTACTTGAGGGATGCCAGCGGCCACAGTCCTGGCCCGGACCTCCCGGACACCATCAGTGGAGTTGTATCCTAAACGGCTGAGCTGGAAGCCCAGGGCCCAGTATGGGGGGAAGAAAGGCTTGCCGATAAGCTGTAAAGTATTGGGAAGGTTAAGGGGATGATAACAGTCATAACTTTACAAAATCCGTGAAAACAAAAAAATATGGGCAGGACAAATAAAGATCATCTTATCATGTATATTTTGCATGTTAAGTTAGAACCTAAAAGTATCATATCGAAGTTTACGTTAAAAAAAAACAGGGATTCAAACACGTTAAGCTTCACTAACGCTATGGTTTTTCTCGTAGTTCTGCCTGCGAATTCAGTGATACTGATTTTTGTGCGCATTCCTACTTGCATAAATATATGTATGTTCTCAATACAGTATAATCATGGCAGGTTGAAAGCAATATCCGCTGGTTATTGAAAGTGTTCCAGTATTGTAATAAGATGGCGTCACAAGTACTCGGTGAAAATTCTGTTGGTAAGTTTTAATACAATAACTAGAGTAACTGAAGTAACAGAAGTTGATGAAATATTATCTAATATTCTACTGTATCAATTCTCTACTAAGTAAAATGACAATAAAAACACAAAGTTGCCAACCAATTTACATTAATTATTGTTGAAGAAACGAGCGTTTGATGAGATGATAGCAGTTGACAACTTCCCAAGCATTGTTGGTATTCACAGAAGAGAAATTTTTCCTTTTTTTCATGGTAAAAAGCAAAAGAAAGAATGCAAAGTGTACCGTGTTGAGCTGCATGTTGCAGGCCTCAGGTGTGGGGCCCGAGAAGATGTGCAGGTCGATGATGCCGCCGATGGACCGCACGGTGAGGGCTGGTGTGCCGTCGTACAGCAGGAATGTTGAATACTCTGGGTACAACAACGCGATATTGAACGCAAGTTACGTAAATATAGTAACTTATATTGCAAACTGAACGTAAATGATAAAATATAGAATTAGATTACTATATTTTCCTCATTAATTTAACAGTGTAGGAATTTTGTGTACTGAAAAGTTAACTTAGTATTGTGCAATGATCAACTATCCTTTTACTGTGTAGTGAAATTACAAATAGCTACATTTTAGATGCTAGTTTTTCTTAGCTAATTATTGTAGTTGATGGGACGAGACTCTGTATGATAGGCAAATATGACACATGGCACAAAATACACAGAGCTTTTTCTACAACTGCATCGTTTATCTTATACCTCGTCATTCTCAATGTAATCAGTAATTTCAGTGATAAACTCGTGAAAGGTAATCCATAAAAGTTCGTGTCAGCTCTACAAAATTATTCATAGCCATTGATTTTTAAAATCGGTTTATGTGTTTAATGATGCATCACATGCATGACGACTGCCAGTAGAATATACAGTACATGACAAGTAAAATTATATTATGATTTTGATGTAGCTCGTATACATTATTCGTAGTTTAATTGTTGTTTACTGGAATGAAATCTGGCTATGTGCCCCTATGTTTCCAGACGGTTGTATCGAAGGAAATTTAATTATCATCAAATAAATGTGACCGACGTCACCGTTGACATAAAATGAAAGACATGTTGGAAATTAGATTAGATGGTTGGCACTTGACGCTCCAACAGCTTCATGCCCAAGGAAGAGCTGAGACCCTGTCTTCGGTTCTCTCCAAGCTATTTACATTATTTCTTTCACGCTGAAAATAAAATCAGCTATCTGGGGGAATACCACAGCCAGAGGGATGACTACTCAAGTTTTAATAAACTGGCTTTTACGAATAGCAAACTGAACTTCATTTGTGATAATTAACCCAAGAAATGTGTAACGTTATAGAAGTTAAGTAGTCAGGGAAAGGAGACAAGGTACCTTACCCATTGCGTTGGAGTTGAGGAAGAGCACAGAGTGAGTGTTGCCGTCGTCATCCTCAATGTTGACGTAGTAGGGGAAGGTGCCGTAGTGATTATTGGGCACTTCTCCCTGGGATTAACGGCCGTAATATACATTATTAGAAATTAATTACCATGATAGAAATCTTTGTCTAGCGGAAACCCGTTGATGAGAAACTTTGCTACTTCGCTACAAGGATCCTCTTTTTTCTATTATATTCCTACGGAAAAAAATTGTAGAATGGTAGTAGAGTTTTTATTCCAAATAGGGGGCCAGTAAAAACCAGGGCCGCCCCAAAAGCTAAAACCGTCATCCAGCTTCTGAGTGGCACCGCTGCCGCCTCAAATTTTCTTCGGGGATAATTATTTTCTAAAGCTTTTCAAACTTTATAATTAAGAGACACTCTCCGGGCACACCATCCGAGGTGAGTGGATCATTCGTAATTATAATTACTTAAACTACATTTATAATCTATGCCTGATGACGTGCAGCTCAGACTATGTTGTTGTTTATTAGGGACTCATCATCCGGAGCGTCAAGGCATGCTATGCTCGAAGAACAATAATAATAATATTAAATTAGACTGCGCAAGTCTCCCATGCTTCACTAGCAATAGTGCAAGACTTTGAAAGTGATATTTTCTCACGAAACTTTTGCATTGCCGTGGGGAGCTCTACTGCGTTCCTAAGAAGTTTCGTGAATTACGTTGCCCATTAGGGCAACGGGGAAATATTCATGTTAGTATCTTAGAAAAAATAACGAACGAATACTCAAACTACGGCGCTTAATCGAGGGTAAACTTTACTTATGTCAGTTCATGGAGTTTATTTGTCAGTCACAGCTGATGTATAATGAGATTAGACACATTTTTTATTCATCATTACAATCACTTTCTGTTTCATGGCTGACTTTAAGATCTTTATTTTATTTTATATAATGTATGCAACTTGCAGGTTGGCTTAACACATATTTTAGTAAACAAAATAAAACACTATTTTTCCTACTTCGTGATGAAACTATTATAATTTTAGCGCAAACTTATAAGCTTGAAACAACCGTGAATTGAGACAAGCATTCGTATAGTGAGTCATTGTCTGGGGTCTCCGAACTACACGCATGATTTATCGCTTTTAGAAATTAGGATTTGTAAACTAAGAATTTTACGGGTTTCGGCACAACGAGCAAAATTATCATATAAGCGAAGATTTCCAAATCAAATTATGTAATTTTGAAGCTTTTAGATACATGAAGAAACATCATCCCTTGAGCAAACCTCGTTGCAGTCTCATGCGATACTCGTTCAATACGTAAATGAAATCTTAATTAAGAGTGTGATATTTCTTAGCTATAATAGCGAAATCTCAATGCTGATATCTTGAGCTACATGGCTGTATTGCTTGGAAAAGAGTTTTAACGCTCCATATTTATAAATAAAAAAGCTTTGTGCAATACTAATTGGTTGAAAGGAGAATGGCAATATTATCTAATAAAAAATTTTCATCCTGTTACTAAGTTTGCTTCAAGAAAACGTACATACGTGACACCATCGTCTCTGGAGAACATAGGATACGTGGTGCGGGGCTTAAAGACGTGGTCGATGGACGGATGAACGTTCTCACCGAAGCCATACAGGTAGTCGGATGGCAACCGAACAGTAAACTGGATGAATTGATCTTCGAATGTGATCGGGCCGATCTGACGGAAACTGGTGCAACGAAAGGAATCAACAGCGACTGTGCAGGATTCTAGTTTTCAGATTAGGTCCGGTACTTTTTGGTGCCGATGTTTTGGCTCCGATTTTGTGGCGCCGATTTTTTGGCACTGCCATTTTTTTTTGACGTCGCATGTTCTTGGCACCGAATATTTTGGCGCTGATTGCAATTGAGACCGGATATATAGACTATATGAAATTACTATAAAACATCTATTTAAGATTAATATCCAAAAACTAACACTGAAGTAGTCGCACAACCATACCTAACCTAACATTACCTTACCTTAACCTAAATATTGGGCGCCAAGATATTCGGCGCCATAAACTTTTACTATTACCCCACTCAAATTCAGTATTTTTGTAGATATTTAGGTAAAGTAAGGCATTCTAAGACTTTTTCATGCATAACGTTTTCGTCGGAAATGCTTAGTTTTCGAGATATTTGACTTTGAAGTTTCCATTATTTTTCCATGGAGAAAATAGCCGCCGTCATTATAGGCTTGCTAACTACCCCATAGGAACTTAACCGAACCTTTCTAGGCTAACCTAGCATTACCCATCCTAGCCTAACCCAACCTAACGGAACTCGATCTAACCAAACCTAACTTGACCCAGCCTAACTTAACTCAACCCAACCCAACCTAACTTAGCCCAACCTAACCTTATTCATCCAAAACTAACCCAAAAAACCTATGAAAAGAGGTTTTCTATTACACTGTACCAGTGTGGTTATTTTCTCTCATGGAAAAACAATAGGAAATTCAAAGGCAATTATCTCGAAAATAAGCATTTATGACGAGAATTTTGTTCGTGAAAACCGTCTAAGAATGCCTTATTTTACCTAAATACGTCAACAAAAATACTGGATTTGAGTGGGGGATAGTAGTAAAAAAATAATTTGTGCGCCAAAAAAATTGTGAGCCAAAAAATCGGCGCCATAAAGTCCCATACCGGTCAGATTGAAGACAGTGTAGTTCCTATATTGCAACTATCGGGCCTAGGATAAATTCCGACGAAATATGTTTATATATTCAGACTGAGTCACTCACATTTCGTTGCCGTTACTCCTGCGCGTAACGTTCAGCACCACAGGGTCACCAGCGCTGCCCATGTACACGTCATAGAGAGGATCCATGCCAGCCTCAGCAGGCAGGTTCAGGGGGATAGGTACCTCGTAGCGGTCGCTGTACGCGTCTGTTAGCTGGGACAGCCGGTGGAAAAAAAAATACATTACTTTAGACAATTATAACTTTCATTAATTTTGACAAACTATGGGGAAATTTAGAGGTTAGTGGTATAGCATCTATTGTCGTATAATCAGCTTCAAACTTGCAACCGTCATCACAAGTTATTCCTTCGTATACAATACGTTTCTATATGTTGGATGAGTACGAGAGACAAAGTAAGCTATTAGGTTATTTATTGCAGTGTAGAATAGTCGAAAATAGACTTGGCGCTTAGCATTCAGCTGGAATAGTTTCAACCGTCCTCGAAAGCCATGTAGTAACCTAAGGACAGCTAATATTGTTAGCCGATGGGAGGCGGAATGGCGGATATACGGAGAAACCATTCTATTGTTTTCCCATGAATTACTATGGAGGTTTTTCTTCATATTTTACATGGGTAAGCTCCAACGCCGTGCTAGAGCTTTATAGTAATTAAAAGCTCGTATAGTATGTTATCTAAATAATTGTACACGAAGATTCTAGGAAGCACATACGCAAAATTTTAGCCAACGTAAGTGAAAAACCAGTATTATCGACGAAGGTAATATAAGGACTTCATACTTACAACCCATACGATGACAACTGGAACTTCCGTATTACTTACCCTGATCTGGACATGGTAGTCCTCATGGTGGATGACCTCAAGTCGCACCTCCCTGATGTCTCCTCCAAACATGGTGACCGAGTCGTTGTTCTTGTACAGCGTAGACTGGAGAGATATCGAGTGCATGTAAACCACCTTCAAGACTGATTTTACTTATAAGTTACATACTTAAATTCCCTATAAAATTGATATTTAAGCAATCCAATCTCTATGTGCCTGTCTGTGGTGCAGTTCATATCGTAAATTACTGTTCATTTCCTACGTCTAGGTTGTGCTATATTCTGTTCGTGCATAGCGTTAGAGTAAGAGCTTCAATGGAAACAATCGTCAACTTATGACGTTACTTACTAATATCTTGATAAAAGACTAATATAACTCTTGAGGAGCTATACTACATTGGTGCAACTTATATTAATGGGTAACAAATGAAAAACCAGAACAGCGGCTGGAATAACAATATCACAGCAGTCGTATGAGTATTTCGAAAACATGGCAGTAGAAGAATGTCGTTGCTCTTGTATGATGCGTTGCTATAATGTCGTCACTCTTCCACTGAACTGCAAATCACTGGGCTTGAGTAACCCAGATTATTTATATACAAGGGAATCATGGAAGGAAGTGACTATTAATAAAATAAATATAAACAATACTCACCACAAAGCCCCTGCCAATGCTGGTAGGGTTAGTACCATAGTAGTACCCGGCGTTCATGTTGTTCTCCATGTGGCACACTCCCAAATCTGGATTCCAGGCGCAGGCGGTGTACTGGCTGCATACTTCCTCCGACACTGAATCCAGGTTACCTGGTGTGCCAGTATCCAACACGATAATAAAATCAAAATAACAAAGATGTAAGGTTATGTGCAGCAAATGGAAAAATTGCCTGAACGCAGCTCATGTCAACACCGACGCCGGGCATCCTGTGCTAGGATTTAATTTAAGGACATTTGTTATGCGTAAGAAATCCCGGGCCAATAGATTCTTACCTATGATGCTGATTTTCATATACAAACTGCTTTGCACTTCGTAGATTAAGCTTTAAAATAGCGAAACCTTTGTACTATTAGCGTTGCCGTGCAGATAAAGAGAGGTCTATAGATAGACTATAGTATGCACCATACTATTACTGTCCGGTCGAAATATACACGCTTTTTTACGTTCTGATTATTGACGTTCGCCGATGTAATTAGAGAATTTCGTCTGTGGAACGAATTTGGGTGGGGATGAAGACCAAGCTCCAACAAGGGACAATTGGAATTTGGCTGTTAAAAGTTTAAAAGTTTACAAAAGTGGCGAAATGATGTAGCCGCTTATACTTCCTTGCCCTCCTGCCTAAAAAGGCCACGTCAGAGCTAAAGCAGCTACTTGAAACCTGCACTTTTACTAGGAGTATGTTACCACCAGCCTCAAAACCAATCTGACGAGGCCCATGTCAAGAAGGGGAAACAGCGAAGCCTACAAGGCACTATAGTTACATCTATGTGATTAAATTTATCTTATTTGCACTGTCAATCAGGTGGAAAAGCCAGACTCACCAGGCACAGGACACTCAATGCTGTCGATAAAATTCTGGGCAGCACAGACGGCCAGGCCGACAGCCACCAACAACAAAACTCGACCTAAACCCGACATGCCTGCAGCGGCGGAGGGGTTGTGGAAGCCTAGGATCCGAACCCTTCAGTACCCTCTAGTATTAATTTGTTACAATTGCCTCGCTGTGACCCAACAGCTGTAGGCAGATAGCGAAGGGAAGGAGCTGATGTGATACCGATCAGTGGGAAACAAAAGAAGCTTTCTGAAATTTCTTGGGCCGACTGAGAAGATTCCGATTTCCTGATGTAGTCTTGTCTGCTTCGTGGTACTTCAACTATTGCCCGACGCTTATGCCTATTCCATGCGTATTTTGGTACAAACTATGTATTGCATTTCAACTGCGTTACCAGAAAAATAGTTCTTTAATAATAATAATTAGCTTTTATTAAGAACACAGTGGGTTCACAAAATATGCTTACAAGCTTACAAGTACAAAGTAGCCAAAAATTCAACCTAGTAAGTAGGCCCAGTCCAGTCACAAATATTGGTGGCCACGTACAATGAGAATAAATAGATACAGTCACAAATATTGGTGGCCACGTACAATGAGAATAAATAGATACACTCAGCCTACACCTGCAGACACGAATGGCATTGAGCAGCTCAATTTCAGACAGGAGATAGAAAGAACTCTTGACTGCATTGGTACAGAGAATTTAATAGATTATTCTTGTACAGTATGATTGATACACAGCGTTTCATTTTAGCTGGCCTGGCCAAGGGGCCATGATGTAATAAAATTATAAAATTGAACTTGTTTTGGCTAAAATAGCCGTTTTTAAGAACTAATAGAACATTTGGGCTAAGTTTTATGTATCTACAGCTTTCTCTGTCCATGTGGAAGGGGTTCATCATAATTGTTTCAGGTTGGAGACGAACAAAGTGAAACTGAACCAACCCTGTCAGCTCGTAAAGGTAATGGCAGCTTGCCAGCAAACCCCAACTTGCGAAACAAACAAACAATGACCATTTACTTCTGGTATTGATGCTGGTTTCAACATATAGAGGAACATCATCCTGAGGTTTGCATTACCTCCACCAAGGAGGTTCTGTTTTCGTCGGGTTTGCCTGTGGGTATGTTATTCTGTTTGTCAGTCATCAAGATAACTCAAAAAGTTATGGATGGATTTTTATGAAATTTACAGGGATTGTTAGGTAATGAACAGATAATTAACTCTTGGTGAAGATCCAATCATCCGTTTATTTGTCTGCATCATTTTTGCCTCCGCCATAACTCAAAAACTTATGAACAGATTTTCAAGAAATTTCTCGAGTTGTTAAGTTTATTACGAAGAGTAAGTGACCAAATTTTTGTGATGATCTGTTTGTTCGCTCATATGTTTGTTGCTGAGTTTGATCTTGTGCTTGTTAGCGCAGTAACTCACCTCAAAAAGTTTTGAATGGATCTTTATAAAATTTTCAGCTGTTTTCAGCTTTTGTTAAAAGACATAAATGAATAACTTCTGGTGTAGATCGGTTGGTTCGTTTGTATCTTTGACCTATGTTTGTCACAATGTTTGTTAGCGGCATAACTCAAAAAGTTATGAACGGATCTTCAAGAAAATTGCAGAAAGTGTTAATATTAAAACTTGCTGCAGATAGATGCCCTTTAGCCTTAGAGAAATGAACATCTGCAATCGACCACAGATCGTCAGAACTATAGTGTCAGAGACGGAAGGTTGACGCGACAATTGCGACATCTCGGCCACCCCTATTTCTGATTACGATCGGTGTCCCCCCAGTAGCAACTGATGTAGCCAAGCAAGAATCCACCAGTCTGGAAAAGAAACTCTATCATTTGTAAGGCCGCAGGCTGGCTATTAACTTAATGCCATTGATTACAGTCTGTATGATGCAAGGTCACTTCATTATCTTATCATTTGTATGGGAACCGGCATCATCGTCTCTTCGTGAAACTAACGAAACCGTGGCCGTGAGCAGACATCATGCAGCGATGTCACTGTAACGTGACTTAGTTTGCCGATGTTACACTTAAAACAATGACATCATTAAGATGACAGACATAAAACAATAATATCATTAACTGTTCGGTAAGAACATCCTCCTCTTGCATGCTAATTTTTTCCTATGAATTTTAATAATATATACATATATTTTTATTGGTCATGCAGTAAAACTCCTGAGTTATGAGCCTTCGTTTTTGTACTACCCATAACAGCAGCAGGTCATGCGTGTCCAACTTCCGTGCTAAAGGTCCCGAGTTCTAGTGACATGCCTGTCAAGAGATCTTTGCGGCGGCGTCTGGAGAGCTGCGTCGGCAATTGTTTGGTATGCGCAGCTGGGTGGGTGCATTTGCCTGACCAGGAATAGGAGGGTGGGGAATTCAGGTCGTTGAACTTCCGTTTCGGCGCCATAGTTCTTAGCGACCCGTGGTCGGCTGCGGCTCTCCTTACTCCTCTGGGGCCAATTGGCCTATATTTGCAACCGGAACCAGTGTATGTGGGTTTTCCAGGGGAAGGTACAGTCAAAGTTGACTTTACCTTTACCTTTGCCCATTCTATTATTTCAAGACAAGCACCACCACCCTTCTTTCCTAGACTGCAAAAATCCAAAGCAGTATACATGATACTGAGAAACTGCCGATTTGCATAGTCTGTTCAAGTGCTCTAAATGTGAGAGAAGATGAACAGCTAGATTCAAAAGATAATTCATAACGGTCTGTATTTCAGCCAGTAAATATACCCATGATACTGAAGCTACACAATACATTAAGAGCAGCGATGCAATGCCAGGATAGAAAGCTCGAAATTCATTCATGCCGCAGTGCCAATGCTACCAAGTTTGAATATATTTCGAAAAGACGAGTGAGCTGCTCATTCTCGCTTCCAGTTACTCGTGCGAATGCATTTGTGGCCTCGGCATCAGAAAAGCAACGCCAATAGACGAGTCAAATAACCAGGTACATAGGCTACAATCAGTTCATAAATGTTTAACTTTCGTGTTCGCACACTAAAGAGCTTAAGCAGTAGCAGGCGTATCTCCCGTTTTTTCCTCACTGCCGTCACCAAAGAACAGGTATCGAGTTCAAATAAACGGAGTATATACGTACTTATTGCCTTCGTGTTGTTGTTGACACAGCGCTTAACTCCGATCTTCATCCGGTGGGGGTTTCGGAGGGGGATAGGCGGGGAAGTGGGGAAGACATGTACAGTAGTGAAAGAAGTGTGGGAGGAGAGATAAATGGAAATGCCTAGGAGGTTCTTCCAGAGATGCAAAGGAGTGTGGGTGAGACCACCGAGACACATAGTACAGTATATTACCTTTGATAATGTAAATACAAAGTTTTTACTTTATTTTTCAAGATAAGTGCCTCACATTGAAATATTAACATTAACTAAATGTATGGCTATGTTGCAAGTATAAAAAGCCCTTGTAAAATAAATATTTAGCCATTTACTCAGTTTATCATACAATTTGCTTGTTTACGAGTTTTTTTTACTGCTACCTCAGATTATACAACAAGTTAATAAAAACGCCATAATGAGGAAATAAATAAAAGTGTGCTGGAAAATTTTATTAAACGTTCAAAACCAATAAATTATAACTAAAGCAATTCAATGAACACTGAAATAAATGCTTAGTATTGATAAACATAACAAGTTAATTTTGAACATGACAACCTCCATTTTTCATGATTTTTATAAGGCGATTATCACCAGACTCTGTCAGGTTTGATATATCAGGTGATGGAATAGAATTTGCAGCATATTTAAAGGCGAAAGCGTTGCTGGTCATATAACTGTGAGATCCAACGGTGATATCTTAGTGTCAACTGTTGATAGGCTGTGAGGGGTGACTTAGGGCGCTGGCAAACCAAAAGCAGTTGAGCTGGCAGGCAGGCGGTCAGGCTGGCAGGCAGGCAGTATGCTCTACACACCACGAGTAGCATAGCAGATGCGAAAGTGCAGCTCTGCAGTGTTGCGAATTTAGCATTTATTATGCTAGATTTAGCATTTTGGGAAGTTTAGCATTCAAAAATTGTTTTTAGCATTTAGCAGGAAAAAAACAGGAAGTTTGTATATTAGCATTTGTGACCTTTTTCTGACTAATCCAACACTATATGTCGAAATTTATTGCTATTGACATAAATTATCTTTCGTTTATTATTGCAGCATTGAAGGGAAATTGTAACTCTGCCGAAAGTACCAAATGTGTATTAAGGACGTATTCGATTGGGACACAAAGTCAAGTTGCCTAGCTTACATCGAGCGGAAAGTCAATTCAGGCCGTTCTTTTCGCCACTTTGACTTCAGTTTAAGACCTTAAGCGGAACCGGCTTAGGCTGAAACTAAAGTTATCTCCGGAGGTGGTTTAACTTTTTAAGCGTAATGCACTTGTCTTTATCCTAATGTAAACAACAATGGTGGTATGGAAACAACTTTTTTTTCTATTTGGCTAATTATTATTAAAACGAAAGGAAGAATTTTTGTAATTTTAACCCCCTAAAACAATGTTTGAAAAATTTTTCCTCCCTTTTCTTTGATACTTTGCTAGCAAAGAAACAAAAACTATTTGAGGGTTAGCATCACGCTGAAATCAAAGAATAATACTATTTATTCGTAAGATGATAAAACATATAGATCACTCGCATGGACCAGTGTAGTGATCTGTCTATATAGTGCCATTACTGTCGCGTCCGATTCATCCCCAATAACCTACAAAAACTTATTTGAGCAGCTCCATACTTGTAAGACTATCTTATGCAACGACAGTGGTGCAGCTTACGAGTAAAAAATCCAAAAGATTTACTTGAAAGGATGCTTAACTTTTAAAAGATAGTAACGCAGCTCTGGTTTTGCAAGTGACGTCACAGCTTAGGTTAATATTTTACAGCTTAACTCCTACAATCCGTTCTATTGGGACACGCTTAAATCGGTCTGAGAAGTCAAGTTAAGTGCACTTGAATACTTAAATATTCGACAGCGATGTCCCAATCGAACACGTCCTAATTTCGTTCATTATGAGAAAGATCGATTTAAATGATTTATCGCCTTCGCGTCATTTGTCTGCGCAGGAGCTATTCAGTGCAATGCCATATCCAATATATTATGATCCTTATTCTTAGTGCCGGCTAAACGTATAAAGTAATTTAGCATATCTTTCGCCTCACAATGAGTAATAAAGATAAAGCGAAGTAGGCTCAAAAGTTCAACAAAAAGCACAAACTCGCCAGTCCATGTTAGAGTACTTCTTTTACGAGTTATATACGTTCTAAAAAGATGAGACATCTACGGCGGAAGTCAAGTCAGCATGTATATTTGCTGCCGTGCAACATTCAATTCCTGTGATCATCTGGACGACTTGTGCAAAAATATCAAATCCGATAGTAAAGCAGTGATACATCGCACTATGTGTGCATACGTAGTGGAAAATGTTATAGTTCTGTATTTCAATGAAAATTTAACGACTGATCTAGGCGATAACAAATTTAGCTTGTTACTGGATGAATTTAGGGCGTCATCGTTTGGGCGCACTAAAAAATAAACAAAACCAGTTTCCGCTTAATATTTGGCCAGTTTAAGCATTGACCAAGCGAACACAGATTGCAAAAATCGGGAACGTGACTGTCTGATTGTAAACAAACCAGCATTACATCGAAGTTTTTCGCACCTGTTAATCTACAGAGTAAAGCAAAATATAAAATGTCTTTCAGCACTTTAGTTTCCTTAAGCAAGTCTATTGTTTCTGCCGAAAATCAGATGAGGAGTATTCACTACCACTAAAGAAATATTTTAAAAATTTGCTGCAGCTCCACAGAAGTCGTTCCGTTTCTACGCTGCTACGTAATTATCAGTAAATATACGCCAATAACCACTTCACGGCAACAATTTTTTCCAAAATTGAGGCTCAACATTTAATTCTATTCTAGTTTAACGATCTCAACCTACTCTCTCAACCTGCTCTGACTCAACGAATGAACTTTAAGGCACTGAAACGAAAACTAGTTTTAGGTTACGGCCTCGGTATGCCCAAACAGTGACGCCCCTAATGACCTGTCGCATCGTCGCAGAGTTGGTGGAGTCTGTTTTCTGTATAAAATCTATAACTGCCCCAGTCATCCACTGTCTGAGTTTCTTCCAGATCCATTTGTTCGGGTGAGGTATACT
>LQNS02278178.1:4827437-4841598 GCA_001587735.2 Parhyale hawaiensis | reverse complement strand
CTTCATTCTTTTGTTTTCTCCACCCGCTGGGTTGGTTGCGTGGGGGTTTGTTAACCTCATGGAGTTTCTCCGTTCCTACGTCGCCAGCCTGGTGTGATTTAATAATAATAATAATAATATCACTACTTATAAATTATTAGTTTTTTTTTATTGTTCCGGAGGAAGCCAATATAAGGATGTGGCAGTATTTAGATTAAAACTAATTTTACCCCATTCGAACGCTGTTGAGGCGCATGCACGACGTGAAAAACAAAGTTAGAAACAAAATGTAACTGCCTATTCTTTCGGCTATTCACACTGTAATATATGGCCTAAAGAGGCATAGCAAATGTTACAAAAACTTCAAACTACCGAAAGTTGCCATCAACAAAATTGGATTGAAGAATTTTTTTGACAAAACGATAGCCCCAGAAGAGAACGCACAGCTTGATCTATCAATTACAATGAAATTGCATTGGAACTGTAATTCAGCAAGAAATCGGTGGCTAAAAATTTTTTCCGTCTATTGTTGTAGCTACATGCTGATAGCATTTTTCCCGCAGCGATTTTGCAGGAGAGTCCGAAATTCATTTGGCAACACAGTGCAGCAGTGTGCATCTGACGCGGAATCTCTAGCTCAACGTCTAGGTGCACTCTGTTCGCAGTGATCATCGCACGCCTGGCAAGGCACACAGCAGCAGTTTTAGCAGGAATCGGTCACACCGCCTGCCGCCAGCGCTGGCTGCTCTGAACTGCAGTGGCCTGCTCAACTGCCGCTGTTCGGTATGCGCGCTCTAACGCATTCCGTGCTCCTCAAAATATTCCAGCTTGCCAGCCAGCTTCTCGCTGAACTGCTTTTGGTGCGCCAGCGCCCTTAGGATAGACGGGCTATGACTTGGCATACAAGGGCTACGTCAGTTGCACGCGAGTCGGAACACGGCAGCGTTTCACGTTCTTGGAACAGATTTTCTGTGCGCGTGATAACGGCCGAATCTATGAACACATACCGATTTCAATCAGCAACCAGTGGAAATTACGAGTGACATTCGAAACTGAGCAGCGGGCCCTCGCTGTAGCGGAATAGCTACCGCGGAGGCTCGGAGTTCAAGAAGTTTTTGAACAATAATATTACCTAAGACGAAGTTGGATGCCTGGCAGCGTACTCGGAAGGGTAAGAAGAAACGTTCTCGTATGCAGCCGACTTGAGGTTAGGCGCATTTCGTCAGCATTAAGTGACAGGTGTTTTTATGGGGTGCGTTAGGTTGGAAGAGCTGCACTAGATCAAACTTAAATGAGTTATAATGCCTAGCTTAGGATTGCTTGCTTTATAAAGTGAGAACATTAACAAATCCTCGAATTTTCACGAGTCCCGCTAGTAAAGAGAAACAACCGACAGTTTTTTTCAGGAATTTATTAAACTCCATTAAACTTTTTCCAGAACTATTAGTCTCAAAACGATCTTATGAAGGTAACATGAGTACTGTTTTTTATTTGCTTTCTTCCTAGAGAATCAGCACAACCTAAAAGAGGACAATCAGCATCGCGACGTATTGTTGAGAACGTCACCTGGATTTCATCTGACGACTCACAAAGTACACAGGGTATAATAATAACTTTGTACTATTCTTTTCTTTCTCTGTATTTCACATGGCTATGATTTATTCGGAGGGTTTTTTTTGGCAGAGACTCATGCAAAAAGCATATTATTTGATACTCGGCCGCAAACGATGCGATATTCACAGCAAAGGCGGTATGCTATTGGTATAAGACAGAATATTTCAATATGAAATACACTCTTAAAGTGGCTGTTACGAGGTTCTCAGCAGGGCATCAGAATACAAGCTGGTGTTTTTATGTCCTGATCCGTAGGGTTTCGCTAGATGAAAAGGATGTCGAAGTCGTCGGTGAGAGGAAGGTTGACGGTGAGAACCAGCACCTGAGAGGCCTCTGTGTACTCCCAGGTGTCTACGTCTTCACCGTTGACGGACACGCCGGTGGGTGCGGCAGGGAAGCCGAGGAAGCGGATGGTGCCGAGGTTGACCCCTGCGGCTGCGTCGCGGTTGAAGCTCACCCTCATGGTCAGCTGGTCCTGTGTGTAGGGGTTGAAAGAAATAGTCTGAAATACTTTACTTCATATTAGTGTAGGTGTCATGCTCTCGTAGTTGATCGATTAGCACTTGTTTCAACATAATATGTATGCATGGACTGGCGAATTCCAAAAGGTTATGCTCGATCTGAGTGGATACGTCACAGGACCATTGCACTGAAAATGAAGTTTATTTTTTTACTCGAGAAAAAATCGTTTCATGTGTCAATTACTTAAATTTATAGCTATATGAGGAATACTTTTCCGCTTACATGAGTTATACCGCGATTTTAGAAAAATCTATCAAACTGACCTTTATGGAGGATGGTTGTATAATAAAATATCAACTTTATGACAAATGGTTTAAGTTAGAAATCTTGCATCACAGATACTGTAAATATGCTTGCGGTTAAACTCGCAGATAAGATGGTGGCGAAGCACTGATGAAGTTCTGTTGGTTGCTTCACAATCAGCACTCAGTCGCTAATGCATTCATATTTCTTTACAAATATGTGACACCTCAAATGTTCATAGAAAGAAATATTGAATACACCTAGGAAAAATCAAACACTGGCTACGTGCAAGTTTGACATCTGTGCAACTGCGTTATTGGAGCGGTTATCAATCTACTGTGACACATCTACTGTTTTTCCCGTTTGCGTTTTACCAATGCTCAGATTGCTTTAAACAACCACCACAAATTTAAACATTTTTCACCAGTTTGAACCACACCTGGACAACAGTTAACCGTTTGTAGAACAACTTAAACAGTTATGAAAAACGTTTAAACTGTTAACAGTTTAACAGCTGAAGGGTGTACTATGCTAAGTTGGACTGCAAACTTTAAAAGTATCATTTGATCTCTTTGTTGAAGTACTAATGCGATGCGAAGCTCTTTAATTGGTTAATACATGTTTTTCATGAACAGTTAACAGTTTAAATGTTTTGCATAACTGTTCAAGCTGTTCTACAGATGGTTAACTGTTATACAGGTGCGGTTTAAACGGATACAAAATGCTTAAATTTCTCGTGATTGTTCGAAGCAATTAGAGCATTGGTAAAACGCAAACGGGAAAAACAGTGCTATAATGCGCTCCATCTTCTGACAGATTAATGACGAAGCCATTAAGTTACTCATTAAGTCTGGCAACTATGCAAAGCACATAATTCTGGGAAATTTATAGTTTCACATTGTGGCTAAATTAAAAAAATAACAAGTGAAGTATTAAGGTCGACGCTTTACAGTAGCTGTTTGCCGCTACAGAGTAAAAAGTTTGCCGGGATGCTAATCGTTTTGAAATAGAATAGCAGCCTAGAAAATGAAAGTATGTCTTGAACGTTGTTTAAATCGATGTTCTAGAATATTTCATGGAATGGGAAGCACTGAAGACACAGTAAATTGCACACACTTGATCGAACACAACGTCAGACATGTAGGTCTCCGACATGACGTGTTCCTGGACGCCATCGTCCCAGAAGACTTCGCCCATGGCTTGGAGGTCTGCATCCAGTGCCACCAGCAGACCGAAGTCGTTCATACGGCTGAAAAATAAAACAGTTTTCTATTTGATTTGTCTCATTATTTATTTTATTCATAATCGGCGAAATTCGCCCGAAAACTATATTTAGTCCTAGAGCAATAATTTGGCAGGTACCGATTTCCGACGTTGGCAACATTGGTATAAGTACAAATGCCCGACTGTTTGCTTAAGCAATAAAACTCAATTGGGATAAATAATTGGCTACAGTTAAAAGTTCAAGTTATAAGAATGTCACCCGATATCGATGAAATGTCGAATCTTACACGGTTCTATAGTACTAACGAATATTTTCTGGGAACCGTTATTGCGTCTACGAGTATTTATTTTACGAAAACAGCGCGTTTCCGATCAACACTTTTTCATACTGTTTCTGAGCCTATTATGTATCATGCGACGGATATGTTTACCCTAGAGACAACAAGTAACCTCTCTGTTCACTATATAGATGATGTATCCGTAAAATTAAAGCAAAATTTGTACCTCTCGGTAGTTGTCAGTCCAGGCTCCTGGAAGGGCACGACGTAGCCGCCCCTCACGCACACTGGGATGCGCTCGATGGGGGCATCCACGTCCATGGTTGCAGGGCCCACGGCCTCAGCCTCTTCTGTGTCCAGGGCGTACCAGGTGCCCTGTGCCAGAAATTGGAACTTGGTTATTACAGGACCAAATCAGCGTTACTGTATGTGCTTGCGACCAACTACGGTGTAAAGATTAATATTCAGTGATTAACTTGTTAGGACCAACAGCACGCAACAGCTGCTTTATCTGGAATTCTTATTAAAAATATGAGTCTAGTAAGTGCTTACTATTATTGCTTTGATATCAGTTCCAAATTGCTAGATAGTCTTTCCATTCCCACAGTGAAGTTATTAGAATATTTGTAGAAGCAAGATGTGCGTTCGAAATCTGTATGCAATTAAATGCGTGTATCACTTGATATATATAAAAGATTCAATAACGTCTATGGCACTCTCTTGTACACTATGGCACACGCCACCTCAGGGAAGTAGACGCTCCTGCTGACGGCGCCCTCAGTGAGGACGGGGGCCACCATGAGGGCATCGCCCCAGAAGAACTGGTCGCTGATCCTCCTCGCGTCCAAGTCGGCAGGGAACACGTTGAACACTGGCCTGGCTACTGAGCTACCCATCATGTGGGCCTGTGCGGGAGAGAGTAAACAATACCTGCGACATGTCATGCAGCGAGTCACGTTAAGTCAAAGTAAGAGCTCATTGATAAATACTTAATACCTTTCGTGATAATGTAAAATCTATGACAAATCCTGGTTGTGAATTAGTAAAATACTGTTGTTTAGAAGCTACTCTTAACTAGAGCATTTTGAGAGTGCATCCCTTCTTCAAGCAAAGTAAAGTTAATGAAAAATGCAAATTGGTCCTGGAACAAGGATATCCTTTTTATTATCTCAAAATGTGGTCATTTGTGTCCCGTGACAGTAAAAACAGCTTCTATAATTTTCTTGAAGATCCGTCCGTGACTTTTGAGTTGGGTTCTGATACACATTTAACAAACATGAGTGAAACACACAAACGACGATTTAACAACTAAAATTTGGTCATTTATGTCTCCTAGAATTTCTAACAATTCTGAAGCTTCATGAACATCCTTTCAAAACTCTTTGAGTTACAGTCTATGCTCCGACAAACATTCTAACAAACGGTAGCCAAGCACACAAACGGACAACTAATCATCACTACAATTAATTCATTTGTGTCTTTTAACATTTCTAACAATTTCTACAAATTTCATGCATGTCCGTTCATAACTTTTTGAGTTATATTGCTGAAAAACATAAAATTAAACCTAGAGATAAACAAACAAGCGGACGAACCGTTCATCACCAAAAGTTGGTTAACTGTGTTTTTCAGTATTTCCAACTAATTCTATCAATTTTTATGAAGATCCGTTCACAACTTTCTGAGCTATGTTACCAAGAAAAAAAAAAAGGCAGACAAACACACAAACAAATTGTTCAACGGATTTTTACCAGAAGTTGATCATCTGCTTCTTCTAACATGCTTAAAAATCCCCATAAATTTCATAAAGATCTGTCCACAACTTTTTGAGTTACGTTAGTGACAGACAAATAAAGGGACAGACTAAGAGGCAAACTCGGCAGAAATAAAACCTCCTTGGCGAAGGTAAATATAAGTGGCTGGTGGTAGACAACTTAAACGCTTCATTTCATAACAATCCAGACTCTCTCACAGAGCTCAATCACTAGAACTTAAAGTTGTCAGCTACTTAGCTTGGCCTTGGCAGAAGTTACACGCGTGATTAAAAAAAAAGCGGACAGTGCTTAGTTGTATAAAGACTAGAGGAAGGGTTGTTATACGGGGATGCACTCATGCAATGGTTCGAATTGCAGATAGTTGCCTGTCAGGGGCCACAGGGGTGTGCAGCTGATTCCGACCACGGATTATCAGAACCATGGTGTTGGTGACGGCAGGGTCACGTGACAACTGCCACCCTCCGACTGCCCCCATTTCTGGCTAAGGTCAGAACCCACGCCATGGAAAGAGAAAGCTTGAGCTTATGTAAACTACAAAAAGAAAGCCTAACTAGTACTTCCGAGCACTTACGTTATGGAACAGAGTGTAGAGGTAGGGCAGATATTTGTAGCGGGTCAGGAGAGCATTCTTTGCGATTTCAGCAACCTCTGGTAACGCTGCAGGGTCTTGGTCCTCAGCGTCAAGGTCGTTGTGGTTACGACTACGTAAAAAAATTATCATTTGAAGAATCAAGTAAGTAATTAGAAATGTTGTGGATGCAGTGCAAGTTTTAATATGAGAACAGTGCTGAATTATAAGTATAAAATGCAATTCACGTTTTTTCATTTCTCAAGCATTAATATATTGAAAGACTTGACTGTTTAGATTTATTTCGTCCACATGCCCACTACTGTTCAAGTATGAAAAAATTGTCAATTGTTCACTCACTCACTTCCCTAAAAATGAACAGTTTCTCGGCTGCTTACTATAGGTTGGTGTTCTCGTCTTTCTACTATCAGCATTAAATAAGAGAATATAATTTATTCTCTGCTCAGCAGAGCACCATGAATTTCACAACTGTCCCTCAGCAAAGCGTTACTATCACACACAGTCCTACACCCATGTTGAAGACGTCAAGAAGATCAACGAAGAAAAAGGAAAAGATATTCTTTTTTGCAATTCCCTAAAATCAGCGAATAAAATGGAGGGTGCGTTGAAGTAAGTATTTTCTGTCTGCTTTGAAGTAATTATTTTCTCTCGTGATTTCATTACAGCAATGTCCACCTGTGCAAATATGTTCGCTGTTTAGTGAATACAATGTTTATTCTAGTCATTATGCTTATATGTAGAATATCTACACAATGCGATAAGTACTATGGTCTGCAACGTCATGACCTGACTGTGAAAAATGATCACTTCAAAGAAACCCCGTTTCCGTCGCCTACATTATTCTGCTTATATGTATATAAGTAGCCTAAAGGTCATCAGCATTTCTGGAAGTCATGCCCAGGATCCAAGATATTGAGGAATTTTATCTTTACGTATTATTGTGTATCTCTATATTAAGTTTTTGGTGCACGACTATTTTAAATTCTCATACTTGACATTTTGTTACGCGAGCACCTAAAAACCAATAGCATGTGTATGCGCCTTTGGAAATTAGTAGATTTTGGAAAGTGGGATGCATGGTAGGTTGGGTACTACAGAAAGGGATCACGTAGAGAAGCAGTCGAACCAGAGTTATAGGCAATAGCAGCCTCCAGCCACAGCAGTAAACAAAAAGATGCAAGATGTCTTTCATCTTGTTCTCCCTCTCTGTATATAGGTGACCTTTGACACCTTTCATCTATTTAATACATAGCTAAAAGGAATGAGGTAAGTAACTTCCTGAGCAGCTAATACGAAACATCTTCAGGACGAGACAGAAATTTATTCGCTATACTATGTGTGTAGTAGATAGAGAAAAACTTTAATCTTTAGATCCAGCTCGACACAAGTCGTTTTTTCAAGGATCTTCATAATTATTTTTGCCTTTTCGACCCACGTAGGTGTTTTAATTAAATTGATCCATTGCTGCCGCTGCTTAAAATGCTGTCCCTAGTTCCTTTTTTTCGTTGGGCAGATTTTTTTCATCTGTCGAGATTCTTCCTTTGATATTTATTGATATTTCCCTGATGCCGCTGCTTAAAATGCTGTCCCTAGTTCCTTTTTTTTCGTTGGGCAGATTTTTTTCATCTGTCGAGATTCTTCCTTTGATATTTATTGATATTTCCCTGATGTTTTCCTCTTCCAATGCAGTTCTTCGCTACTGATGGTACGATAACACAAGTCATTGCTGTTATTAATTATTATTACCTCCACCATAGAATTTATGCTTTTGTAGGATTTTATGCGTCTTTTTATCTGTCAGCAAGATAATTCAAAAAGTTGTGGAAAAATTTGTACAAAATTTACAGGGACAGTTAGATGTGTTTGGAGGAACAGATAATTAACTTTTAATGAAGCTCCGTCTGACCGTTTGTTTGTTTGTTTGCTTGTCTGCATGTTTTACCTAGGTATCATAACTTAAATCGTTTTAAACGAATCTTTATAAAAATGGCAGGAATTGTGTAAGTTCCGATGACCAACTGAAAAATTTTCATGATGACCTGTCTGTCCGTTTGATTGTTCTCAGTTTATTTTATGACTCTCTTTAACCTAATCTAAAAAGTTGTGCCTGATTTTTCATGAAATCTGCATAAAAAAAAAAAAAAAATTTAAATGGATTAAGGAGCATAATTGCTCAAATATGATGTTGATCGGTTTGTCCGTATGTGTGTTTGACTACGTGTTTGGCTTAGTGTCAGTCATAATGTAACTCAAAAAATTTCAAATGGATCTTCAATAAAATTACAGAAAGTGTTATTAATGTCAACGGGCAGAAATGATAAAATTATGCCAATGATAATAAGAAATCCTGGTTTCAGGACCGATATGAATACTCATTAAACATTGTGCTGCATGGCAGAGGTTTGCGTTCTCAGAGCGGGGATTCTCTAGTTATTATTACTAAAGCTACACGCCTGGGCGAGATGTTGATTTGATAGCTGGCGGTAAATTGTCTACTAGGCTCATTCTCCGAGACCAGCCGTGACTAACCCTCCAGCCCTCTGTAAGCTATTACCGTTATCCGTATTATCAAATAAAATCATTTATATATCTGAAGATATAAACTCAAACACGGAGATGATCGTGCAACCATTGTTTGTTGTAGCAAACCTGAAGTGACTCGGAGACCTTAAGCTAGATGGAGTGTGAAAGATAATGGATTAGAGTGGCCTGTATGGATTTAGCTATTAGCAATTGGTAAGTCATGGAAGAAGAGTTCGACGTCGTGGAGAGTGCTGCTCCCAGGGTTTATCTAAACAATTTTTCAATGTGTTGACTGTCTCTGCTCCGACAACTTCCAAAAGTTCACTACATAAATATATCATTGAACCCAAAGGAAGCTTAAGCAACCCAAGGATGCCCAGAATTTTGCAATACAGAACACACGAAAAACCATTCACGGCCAATGTGAACACCTGCACATCGACACAGTCAATCACAAATACTGGAAGTGAATTGCATGTCAACATAGGTCGAGGTACGACACCGACAGATTTGTCTACTCTATTATGACACCTTATAGACTCCATTGTGAAGGGAAGAGCTTTAGCTGCAGCTCGAGTGCTTCTCCCAAGGACCTTGGAGACAAGAAGTAATGAATGCAACCTATGGCTTACATTGATGAATACCTTTATTCAGCTGCATACTCCTAGTGGAGCACAGTGCCTCAATTAGTGACAGGTTCCTGAGTAAAGACTGAACGACTGAGTCACGCATACCGGATATTCGAATCATAACTATCTCAGTAGAAGCATCGCTTTAAATTATCGTCTTGTTTTCTAACGTAAAAAGCAAGTTACTAGTGACGAAAATCACCATATGGATGCACCCAAATAACAACTAGCGGGCACTCTGCGTACACTCACATACATGATCGTAAATGAGGGATAAAACCCAACCTCTCTTTCAACATATAGATTAGACCACGGTGGTCAGCCTATTTAACCCAGCACCAAAATGCAACAGAATAAAACACGACGCAGAACGAGCATATAGCGCTAAAGAACTTAGTGCGACACAGACAGAAGAGTGCAGCGAACCAAGCCTTTTTATATGCAAGCTAACTCGGTGGAAGGAACGCAGCACCTTCAGCGATACAACTCAACTTAAACTTTAGAAATTCCTCTAGCACTTTTAACAAAATGGGTGTCAAGGTAATAGGTCGGTATCTGACTAGTAGATTAGGCGAGACTGGACCCTAGCGAATGGGTGTAAATTCTCAATTCACCAACAACCGAATCACGTGTCTGAAAATTACGCTGAGTTTTGGAGCCACAATTGGAGCAAATCCCAATAGAATGAGGGAAGGATGCCAAGCGGGTCCACTGTAATATATGGGTCGAGATCCTTCAAAGGCGCCAGCACAGTAGCTTATCGGTGTGCCAATGATGTTAAGGAAGACACCGGGTGACATCCCTCTGCAACGATGACACATCCTTGCTCTGCTTACTGTCGAATTGAGCTAAGAGGAGTTCCGCCTTAGCCAGAGGGTCAACAACGACAACACTTCCAGGGTCGGGGAGGGGCAGCATAAGTTCAGCAAGAAAGAGTAAGTGTAAAAGATCTGGTTGGAAGTACTAAGCATCCGCATCCAATATACTCCCCATGTTTTCAGTGAACTGGAGAACTTGAACTTCATATCCACGTTAGTGATTCTGCATCTTTAACAGAATCACTAACAGAGATACAAAATGAATCACAATGAAAAGCAATAATAGCAAATTTTTTGCTATCAGCGAGAACCATTAGTACGTGTTACAATTACCTAAATGGATAGAAGGCTCCCAATTGGCTCCAGCGCTGGCACAGCTCTGTGTTGGTGTTGTTGAAGAAGCCGCAGATATCCGCGCCAACCATGGGGACTCCAAACATGTTGAACTCGAGGACACCTGAACAGAATATCTTTCAGTGACCAGGAGACGCTTAAAACTCTCGAAGTAAACTTAATCCATTACCGGAAAGTGACCATGTATGATCACCACGAAAGCGTTTTCAAGCCACCCGGTTAAGGCATGTACTGTATACCTAATGCCAATGTCGGAGCCGATATACAACACCAGCCCTGGCCGAATTTTCGTCGGTCCAGAAGCTTTTGATGGGGCCAAGACTTCTGTTATACATATATTAGGGAATTTACGGCCTGGAAACTATGTATCAAGAGCGGCCTGGCTTGGTGCAGTTGGTTAAAGTGATGCTTGTTGGTCGCTCCCCAGTATGTTAACGGATGCAGTGTTAGCAACCGTCACTTCACCCGCGACATTTTAGAAATAGTTCCGGTGCACTCACTGGGAATATAATCCCCAAGATAAAAAGCGGCACCAACACGACCACATACATGGTTTAAAAAATAAATTTTAGGTTTAATATGAAATAATCATCAGTGTGCAGAAGTTACCAAAAAACATTATAAAAAGTGTTTTAAAAAATGGATATAATTAAGGCAATCATTTCATCGCGTAATATACACAAATAAGTTGTGCTTCACGAACAGGACCTGTTTATCATTAGCCGTACCACGATTGGTGCTTTACCCATTTTTTATTGGTTTTAAAAGTTTTAAATCAAGATTGCTAAAAAATTACATTAAGCATATTTAACCACCAAGAGCAGTTTTTCGCAGACAATGGAGTATTCGACGAGTCAAAAACGCAGTCAATTCCCTAGGCCACTGTATTAATTGCGAGATGTCTAAACGCATCAAAATTCTACGGATATTTGAAACATGATTTGTATATCATTTGCAGGACTACTTGTTGGTAGCCAGTTTCTGTGAAAATATTCTTGTAAGTCCACAAAACGAATATATCTGGCAAACCAACTTTCCAGCCTCACCAATAATAGAAGACGCCATGTCCCCCCACGTAGCGACGTTGTCCCCTAGCCAATGGAAGGTGTGCTGCCCACTGCCGAAGTAAGTCGACCGGCTAAGCACGTACGGCCTTTTCCCAGGGAACACGTTCAGCAGCGCCCTGCGTAATGTCAATAAAATGTTGTTAGCTATTAAAAATGATCGCCCTAGATACCTCAAGGCCTGTGCTGTTTTTATGCATTCCCGCTTGTATATCTGGTGATATCGTACGTTGGTAACGAAGACTACAGACTGCTAGTAGCGAGTTATCCCCACATCGCACGCAGCCGGTTACAGATGGTTTGGGTGGCACTCTCAGTAAATATGCATCCAACAAGTTTTTATGTTTCGCAGTCTCAGTTCGGGTGGCATTTTGAATGTTTCGTGGCATTTTGTTGAACAACCTCGCACACGATATGTATAGCGACCATGGGGGTACTTACCTTAGGGTATGAGAGGTGTAGGTCGTTGCACCTTCCGCTAAATGCACCATAGTTCTTAGCCTACCGTGGTCGGCAGCAGCTGTACTTTCTCTTTTGAAGTGAGTTGGCCTATATTTTCCGCACGAAGCAGTGTGTGTGCGTGTGTGTGTGTTGGGTGAAGTCAAAGCTGACTTTACGTTTAGTGAAACTATTAGAATACTTTGTGGCTATTGCATCACTACAATTTTTGATCGGTATTCGCACTTTATAGGTGCGACCAACACGGCCTGAGTGATTGACATTGACAGTAATTCCTTCAAGAATTTTAAATGTATTCACTGTCTCTCCACCAACACCTTCAGAGAGGATTCTTTTCAAGATATTCACTATGAAATACGGGAAAAACTGCTGACTTAGAGTACTTCTTCGAATATTAGGTTTGGTTTTTTGGCTGTTGTTTTGCAGGCGATCATTAACGTCTCTCGAAAAAAAAAAAAATAAACATTGTAGGTACGTCATTGAAGCCATTGAAACACTAGAATGTTTATATAATTGGCCCTCTGAGTCGTTTTTGCTCGAGAGAGACGAGTCCGACTTCCTGTAGGTGACACGGTTTGTTTCCCAGCTGATGCATCAGTTTTGTTGTTCTGTATTGGATTCTTTCTATTTTATGGATATCGTTGCTCTGGCGGAAATCTCACAGGTAATCGATTGGGGTTCAACGCCTGCAATTAACTCGAATTTACGGGTCGAAGCCAGCGTACGTGTTTAAGGTTTCGGACAAGTCGAAAGAACTGGGCGTACCTTAGATCGACTTTAACCACCCAATGGAATGCTCCCTAAAACTCACTCGTTGGTGGCGAGGGCTTCGCTGGCCCCGTAGAGGCTGTGGGTGTCGTACTGCAGGAAAGTCTTGCTGCCGTCGCTGCCGGCGACAGACATGCACATGGTTCGGTCGCATAGCTGCGAGATGGTGTTTTTTGGAACTCCTATAGCTAGCGTGGGGTAAGGGGGGTTCTCCAGGCTGCGATAAACAAATGAATTTAGATTAATAATCCTAAAATAAATCGTTCTAAAGTTTCCCTCATTCACACAGGCTAAACACTCACAAAATAGAAGCAGTTAATTTAGTGTAGTGTACAATTACAGAAAGTGTGCCTTGATAAATTTGAATAAACAAAGCTTAACTCCATCACACCATGTAAGAAGCTGAATAGATACATGCAGTGCTAGTGCTCCTCTAGCAATGCACGTAAAATATTGACAGGAATCTCACGACACTCACTGGTTGTCAGGACACATCAAGTGTCCTTCTGTGCCGTAGTTTGTCTCGAAGTTCGCTATTTCGTTCATGTCGATCCAAAGCCCGTCGAAGTTTACTCTCTGATAGAAAACACGGAGCCATGAGAGCCAATTTGCTTCGCAATTTAATGTTTATGAGTTGGGGGAACTAATTACGTTTCCAACACAATAGAAATACAAAAGAAAATTGTGCTCTCAGCCTTCATAGTTAGGATGGGTTAATTACACACAGATACATTTGATACATTATAAACTACAACGTATCTGATATTAACCTTACGTAAAAATGAATAGGACATCGAAAGAATATTGACTACGAGAATACAAATACGACTGGGAAGATGTCATTGGGTAGCCTTCTGGTGTCATATCGAACCCTATTCTGTGATCAAGACTGCTATTATTGTTCTGTACGTAAAATTTGCAATATAAGTAATTATTTACGACTAGGAAGGTCAGCATCTTGGATTCGTTATTGGTTTACGCTGCGCGTTTGACAGTCTCGCTTGTAGCAGTAAAGTGCACTCTCTGCTGACGCTCGAGGCCTACATTTTATCCTAAAGGAGGTTTTAAATAATACTACTCCTAAGAGCAACCTACAATCCAACGGGTCCTTATAGGGTTAACAGTAGGTCTACAAATATGAGCACTGCCACCTAGAGCAATTACAGGAAATAAAGACGTTTAGTGTAAAAAAAAATGACTCTTACAAAGATTATTTACTAATCGATGAAAATAAAGGACATCCAGGTTCCATGTATTTAATTAACGTAAAATAATACTTCTTCTGGATTATGAATTTTATTTTTACCGAGCTTTCGACATTC